>SWEM01000530.1:0-21463 GCA_019593585.1 Nitzschia palea | reverse complement strand
CCAGATGTCAATGTTCGACACAAATGATGAGCGTGTGATTTGCAGAGTCACAAATAACGAGAGTAACAGCGCGCCAGAAATCAGAGCTTCTTTTCGTATAGTTTTCATTCCCATTCTTTGATCCAGACAGCAAAAATAACGAAAGGTGTAGGGACTGTTGATTCTTCTTGTTGTATCCTGACAATGGAATACGTGTTGCGCAGAAAATCCATCAACGGATTTTGAACAGTTGACTGTGTCGGTACAAGTATCCGCGTAACCGCTATGCGTTTGAATTTGCTTTCCCCTTTGTGTGTCCCGAGTCCGCTCCAACGGAATGAGGGGAAGCGTGTCAACGTGATGTCGCAGACGACCTAGAATGGGCATAGTTCTAATGGTACTCGTATAGTCTTGTGTTCATTTCAAACCGACCATCAACCAACTGTAAATTTGACAGTTGACTGCACTTACCGTTTCGGATGATAGACCAAGTATCAGGTAATTGATCACAATTACGTTAGTACTTCGCTATATCAACTCTCAAGCCAACTGACAGAGTTGCCTCATCTACAAATCGGCATATTTCACCTAGTAGGTGGGAAAGTGTCCAGTGTACCATTCCATCTTGCGACCAGCTAACTGCATGTGGCGGCAAAACTCCAGTAGGAATGATGTTGTAATCCCCATCACGATCAACTCGTTGGGATCACTGAAGCTTTCATTTCCGACGTATTCTTGAAATAGCTCTGACCATGAAGTAATGATATGCAAACGTACATCACGGAGATCACGGAAGGATGCCGCAGCAGCAATTGCTCTAGGAGTGTTTCCATCCTTGGGGCGAAAGCGGCCGTCAGGATATGCAATGGCCAAGTCCTGACAAATAATATCCATTTGCCTTCCAGCCATGTCCAACATGGTGACATACACATGAGGCCACTCTCGTTGCAAGATTGCGCCCGGGCTGTGATTCGAGGCTGTGGCGTAGTCCGCTACCATTTTCAATGCCTTGACGAGCAACAATGCCTGAGTTGCTGACTCGCACATCTCTGACACGATCCCATTTACTGATTCAGGATGGATTTTTTGCGAGAAACCAAAATATGGTTCCAGTAGCGCAGATCGCAGTTCGGTTTTGAGAGTAACGCTTGTCGTGCGAAGGGCCGCTTCTGCTCGAACAAGTTCCTGCAAACTATTATTGACCGCTTGGTCCTTCGTGGACTCAGTCACTTCAATATTGAAGCATGGTTTGGATTCATGGTCGTCCTGCTCTTCTTGTTTCGTATCTCTTCTTGTTTCATGCAATGTTGCAGCAAAATGCTGCGCCTTGTAAAAGAACTTCTTTGTGAGGTCCAAGTATTCAAGGATTTTTGCTTCAACAATAACTCGACTACTTCTTGGAAAAAGAAAGAGCTCAATCAGAGCAAATATAATCACTCCGACGAATATGAGCTGAATTCTCAATGGTATGTAGCCTTTCACGTTGTACGAGTTCTTGACAGAGCCATACAGGATGCTTCCGATGCTAGTCGCTGCATAGGAATATTGATAGGCATGCTCATCCTTCTTCAGAAAGATGGTCACAAATGTGAAAAGAGTAATGGCAGGGATTTTTGCACTGTCGACATCACTAGCGAAGAATTCTACCACCAAGGAGGCGTAAGCTGCGGCAAAGAGTGTCCCCACAAGTCGGTCAATTGCTTTATGAAACGAGCTTCCGGTGTCGGCAAGATTGACACTTGCGACAGTCAAGCCTGGCCACAATCCAAAAGGTTGTGATAGCTCCCAAAGTTGTGGGATTGAGATCCAAAGAGACGCAAACAGCATTCCGACAGCCGTCTTCAGGGCAAGTCGACGTTTTTGGGGATCTCTCCATGGCCACGTCGGATTCCAAAAGAATCCCACCAACTTGCCCAGGCATCCCAAACCGAACCATTCACACCGTTTGATGTCGTTGGCTTTAGACGTATCCGTTGCATTACAATCGTCACAATAATCTACAAGGGAGCTTCCAATGTGAAAAAGGGCATTGAATGACGTGGATCGACGCGCCAGGTGCGCAAAGATAGGTATCATGGTGGGATTTATCTTTTCGTGATTGCTTTGTGAATCTCGAACGTCCTTGATCACTCGATTCATTGCCCTTCCAAAATCCGACATTGTCTTTGTCAAGAGATCAAACATCTGAGTGTAGTCAAAGCCGTTTTCCTTAACAGAGGCGTCGAACGTTGCGGGGTCAGCTTGACGATTGCATGCGACGGTCAGATGGATCAAGGCATCAATAAAATGATCATAGTCTTCCCCCAACTCTGTTGCAATTACATGGCGAATGTGCAACGTAGTGATTGTAGCACTGGTTCCGTTTTCTTCTTCACCCAAGAATCTAGAGTTGAGAGCACATCGTAGCATCTTCATGTCAGCAACAATACTTTCTAGGAATTCGATCCATTTCTTCAGTCGACTGACGCTGGTATCATCCTTTCTGCGCCATGCAAACTCTTCTGTCACTGCTGGCAACAGACTTTTGAGGTTTATTATGATCTCCGATATGCGGCTGACCAGTACTTCGATTGAGGCGCCTGCTGCCCGAGCTAGTTTGGGAGCATTACCGGTGTATTGCTTATAGTATCTGAGTTGAACAAACAACAGAAAGAAATCCTTGGAAAGTCGCTCCATGAGGTTATGAACTTGTGTTGTGGCAGCGTTCGGTCGGAATGATGGTGGAATGCAAATGCATTGCATGAAGACAGCCATTCCAAGTCCAATAAGGTAGGATGCCAAGTAACTGAAAGGATCCCACCAATTCGTTTCGAAGCGCGGTGGCGCTGCTATCATGACATACATGACCAAAATCATGAGATTGGGGGAGTATAACCAAGGACAAATCATGATACATAGCGACAGCAGAACTGTGAATATGGGTAAGCACAGTTGTGCTACACGCTCTGTGGTACATTCTAGGAGGTAGGCGACAGGCCAACTGATGAATGTGGTTATGACCATACTCTTTGCAAAGCCGGAAGCAGTCCGTATGGTTTCGCCAATACTTCCCTTGAGTGATGAGTGAAAGAAAATATTTCCGATCCAGATTGCTCCGAGGTATTTAGGATGAGGAAAGACCATGGCCGAAAAGAATATGCAAGTACCCAGCGAGGCCCGTAATGCTTCACTAAGCCGCGAGGGGAAGTCACCACCAGCTTGTTCTATGCGGATGGTTGCACCTTGTAGGCCACAGCAACGACGACATGTCGATTCTTCTTGATCAAGGATATCGGTGGACTTGATCAGATCAGCAGGACTTATCAGCTCTCGTTGTATGTGTCCTGTTTCAATATCTAAATGCCAAGTGCTGCTATGATCGTCCACGGAGAGTCTGGTTTCCACTTGGGATTTTCGTTTCTGACCGGTTGTTTTCTCATTGCCCAAGGAAGCGGATCCGCGGTTTTCGTGGAGTTGGGACCTCGAACGAATTCCCTTGAACAGAGTGGATGAAACGCGACCGAGTGGGGTGTGCACTTGGCCAAGTTCTTTGTCTTGGGAGACCAAGGCAGCTGGTGGATGATTTTCCAGTTGGATATTCGAAGAATTTTCTGCGGCAACCATTGCTGCGAGTAGATATGTGCAAATATGTCAAAATTCTGAAAAGAGAGACAACAGAGGCGCAGCGTCAAGTTGGCAACGTTGATTTACAAAGAACGGTTTTTGCGTCGCATTGTTTCTTTCGTGACTTTGTCATGGACAAAGATGAAAAATCAATGCAACTCCGTCCAATTCTGGGACCCACGATTGCCTTGCGGTTCTCTTTGATGATGAGTGAATTTCGTGTTTCACATCAAACGTTCTTCACGGCTTGCCGTCTGCTTGCGTCAGCAGTCATTGTTGTCAATTCGAGATGCCACGTGGAGGATCCTCAGGCAGTAGAAAGATTGTCCGTTTATAAGTGCAAGATTGATTTTCGGCGAAACTAAAAGCAGTTTCGGGATTTCGGATGCAAATCAAATGGTGGTCTTTCATTTCAACGAAATGCCACTCGGCATGCTAAAGTTCACATAAAATCCTTTGTTTGGTCAATTTATATCCGACCAACTCCTGTCGTTACCTCATTCGCAAGAGCAATAATTTGTTTCAAGGCCAAAATGTTTCTATCATTGCCAAAGTTTCTTATCTTCACCATGGTTCTTGCCACAGCAACGGCAACGCAAGAGGATGAACCGACCGTGACCGGATCCAACCCCCCGGCCACTCGCTACATGTTTGATCGCGATGCTGCCGGTTTCCACTGTGAAAATGCCGTCAATGACCATACGACAGAAGATTTTCGTTTGTATTGTATCAATCAAGGACAATCCTTTCTAAATTGTGCATTGACATGTCACGAACTTCTTCATTTTGAGGAATCGACGGGAGTTTGCAAAAGCCCTCGTTGCAATTTCCATGATTTGACTCTACCCACCACCGCCGACTCAATGACTAGTTCATCAGTCAAGATGCAGGACATTTCTCCTCCGGGAAAGGTAACATTGTTTGCCTTTGCCCCTCTTTGGGAGGGTCATGCCCAATACATGTATGAATTGTTGGAACTGATTCGGTATCAATATCAAGAAACTACGGAAGCCTTCTACCTTCCCATTGATGTTCATGATTATGAATTGACTCATCCACCATACGAGTTGACACCCTATGGTAGTTCCTCCAGTGATAGGACCCAACGAGTGGTTCTTTTGCCGGAAATCATGCCCCAGGAAATTGCCCGACATCCCTTTTTAAACTTTGTCCGCTCTTTATTGTGGAGAGAGGGGGCCAAGAATTTTGATGTTTACACGGATCGACCAGTCATTTTTGTCATTAGTCAGGATGGATTTCTGGTAAAACGCCTGGTCGTTCCAACATTGGAAGAATTGCAAAAGACCATTGAGGCATATGGGGGAGGCGTGTCCACCAATGTCATGTAGAGACACACAATAAATACAACTAGAGCACAACGTATTCATCTATTGGGCGCCACAATTTTTCATTCAGTTTAGTAGTCGTGCTAGTACATTTCGAAAGCGTTCTGTTCATCCAATGCATAAAATTGTTTCATCCCTACCTACCGACCAAATTCTCCATCACCTCTTCGTCCTTTTGTTTTTCCTTGACAGTCAACAGCAAAATCCCAAAAGGATAAAAGTTTGTGATTCCACACCGATCTCGAGTGCTGGTTGCGTGGTATACGACAGTCCTGTCAGCGGTTTACATTAAATTACATCCATAAGCACAAAACCTCATCAGCTCTCGAAGGATGTTGGCGGGTTGTACAAAGATTTAATTCCGCAGATGTACGAGAAATATCCCAGATAAATGATTAGCAATCCTGTGCAAGGAGTTGTCCAAGTACATTGCGTTGTAGTCTGCAATGGGAAAATCGACTGAGGAATGTACCTCCAACTTGTTCTCTTCCACACCCAACATCCATAGTAGCAGCAACGACGGATTGCAGGTCATTTTGTTCTTGTTGTTGTCCTCATTTTTATAATTCACGTGACATGGAAAGTTGTTGTAGGTAGACACCAATGCGGCGTTCCAACAAGGTAATGGTGGGTGACAAAAGTCGTTCGACGTACATGCCATCAGAACTAATCAAAAAGGTAGTCACCCGATCTTCTTTGAGTAATGCATCGTCATTACCAGCCACAATCTGGGCTTGCAATAAATAAGCCAATACCTCGGTGGGTCGAGAAACAGGCTCCAAAAGAACAACGTGGGGTTTGGTGTAGCGTTGGGGTTCCAACAGGGATTCAATTGCGTCATTGGGGGTACTGTTCTCATCCTCGTCGGTTTGCCACGGAAGGAGTAGAAACTGGACAGTAAAGGGATAAATCGAGCCGATATGTTCTAGCATGTCATAATAGAATTTGGCCATGCCAGGGAATTGGGTTGGGACGACGGCAAAAATCGTCACATAGCCTTCGTGGTCTTCCAGGGAGAGTGATTTGCCATTGGATTTGGTTACCGTCATTTCGAACAAGGCTTCGGGATCATCGTGGATTTCAGCCATACTTCCTTCGATGTGAAGCATCTCGGAACAGGACACGGGACACTGGAACCATACAGTGGGACTGGCTTGACATTCCTCAAGGGTGCGGGCATTGCAATCTGCTACAGTGTCTTGCTTGAATTGAAAACCAGAACTGTGGTGGAGTTCTAGAAGTATTATTGCGAGAACGGGCCACCATCCAAAAGCAAAGCGGAGGCTTGTATTCTTCTTCTTTCGGGGTGATGATTGCATATTGAGGATATATCGGACTTGGTCGGACGTTACTTACTTTTATGGAGAGGTTCTGTTCGATGTGTCGTCCATTCACGACACGTGTGATGAGAGAGTGAGATGGCACTCGTCGAAAATCGGTATGTAGAACGAATGAACTACCGGTAGAACCCAAGACCCGCAGGCGTCATCAAATCGTGGAGTTCGCATCGTGACGCACTTTCGAGAACCGCCCAATCAGGTAACCGGTAGTACCCGGTACCTGGTGCTATGGTACTAACGTTGGTAGTAGGTAGTACCATGTACTAGTACTGGTGCGCGATTACCAGGTCCCTTTTATTGCAACGATGTCCAAGGTAGTAAAAGTAAAGTATTTGATTGGCTTGGGTGTTGAAAGGCCAACCAAAAGACCAAGTCAATCACGTCGCTAATTGCATGTTATATTGGCATTGTCCAAAGTACAGTATGATAAGGCATTGCAAACCTACAGGCAAGCCAATGCATGCTCCCCATCGCTGGCCAAACAAGAGTGTTATCCCCATGCCTGCTCTATAAGGAAGATGCTAAAACCACTGGCACAAATCATGAGTGTGGGAGTATGGTGGCGCTTCTCACAAAAGCATGTAAAAGGGCTGACAGATGCATCCCACTTGTTCCGAAATTCGATTGCACTGCCCAAACCTAGCAACTCTTCGGCCGACAAAGTATGCTACTCGAACTCATTCGATCAATGCGACGAAGTATAACTGCAAGTTGCCGCGGGACTTTGTTGGTCGGAATACTGAGCACATGATCTTGATGGTAACTCGGCACACCCACCGTTCCTGATCGACGTCTGTGAAATCTTTCATTGTAAATTCTCCTCATCTATTCTCGTCATCATCGTCATGGACGACAGGATAGCAAGCTCTCAAACGGGCTTGACAGATGTCAACCCCTTGTTGGATCATTTTGGCTTGATTTCGTGCTGGTAAGGTTTCCAAATTGGGATATCCTCCTTGAACCGCTCGTAGTACATCCATTTCACGCAATAAATGTATCGTCGGATAGGGAGATCGTATGGTATAATCACCCGCATTGTCGTCATCTTCCATGCTGCTGCTGCTACTACTACTACCGTAGGTTTGATGAGTTGCCAAGGGATGAAACAATACCAGTTGCAAAATTCCACTCAAATTTCCTTGTTCAATCACTTGTTCTTGGACATCCCACGAAAATCGAACAAATTCACGAAAATCAGTGGACCATTCGGGAAGATCCAAAATGACGAGTGTTGTTTCATGTTCTCCTCGTTGTTGTTGTTGTTGTTGTTGTTGCTGCTGCTGCTGCTTTTCCTGGACGATTCCTGGTGGTGGTGGTAGTGGTGGTGTTGTTGTTGTTGTTGCTTTTAATAATCGTCCCACCAGATCATAGGATTCTCGTTGGATCAATTCAATGGCTTGTTGACGGTTAGTGGTGGAGGGGGCACTGACAATCCGCATCAATTCCGATTGGCGTTGAAAGGGTGGAGCAAAGGGACAAAGTTTTTCTCCAATGACAATGGTTCGAAACCAATTGTAGGTGGCAATTATTCGTGGATCTTGCTCCTGTTCTTTCTCCTTCTCCTCTTCCTCCACC
Organism: Nitzschia palea; assembly: GCA_019593585.1. Taxonomy (NCBI): domain Eukaryota; phylum Bacillariophyta; class Bacillariophyceae; order Bacillariales; family Bacillariaceae; genus Nitzschia; species Nitzschia palea. The sequence continues at coordinate 13,620 of SWEM01000530.1, read as the reverse complement.
ACTGTTGCTGCCGACCCGAAGGAATGGCTGTTCGATATTGGAGAAGTATCAGCAGTAGTATGAACAGAGGTGAATAATCGCTGGCCGATTGGCGTCATTGTATTCCGTCCAGTGGTGGTTGTACTGATACGCCACAGAACTACCGGTAGTAGTGAACCCACGGCATTCTTGTCCCAATGTATCTGTCGAAAACGCTGGGACGTCCACCAACCAGAAAGACTTGATCGCATAGACCCGGTGATCTTCATCACCATAGTATTGCTTTTTGTGTCCCAATAGCTTGCTGTTGTTGGTTTTCGCTCGTTTGGTTTCCACTAATGTACATCGTGATGGGATATAACCGTCAAAAATGATTCGCCGATGGTGCCAGCACGCCGGACCGCCTTCATTCTTTGGCGATTGGACGCGTACCCGGAGGTCTCTCGCCCATCAATTTCGACATTCCACAACACATCATCAGCTAGTCTGTGACGGTATGGTCCTTTCCCCTCTTGAGATTGAAGCAGGCAAAACTCTACACATTTGTACAAATTGACAGTGAGTTTGTATCTGAAACGTCTGTGTGTTGCTCTGAAATATCTACACTACCTTTGGTAGATTCCTTTCGGCCGTACCATGCTGGTACCCGAACCGCAACAGCAACGACGACTGCCACGCCTGGGACGACGACGACGACAATGGTTTCTCATGGGTCTTGGGATTTTGGTAGCCACTGCTTCTACTATGGTTGCTGCTCGTGGTGATGGCGACAGCAACAACAACAAGTTATGGAAAGAAAAATACGTTGCTACGGGAGAACAACGAGGACCTGCCATCCATGATTCCTGGTCCTGGAAGTCTCGATGGAATGCACTACAAACTCACAACAGTCAACCACCAAAAACTCCATCCATTTCCACAATCAAGGGTGGTAGTCAACAATCAAGCCACTTATCATCATCATCATCGTCAATGGATCGCGGTGATGATCCTTATCCCCCACTGTTGGATCGATGGTTACCCAATCGGAAACGACGTCGGGGAACAATTACGATTGACTTGGGAGAACCAGACATAGAAGACGACAACGACCAGATACTAGACAAAGACGAAACAATGAAACTTGCCGCAAAGCCCAATCAGGAATCTTCCATGATGAACATTACGCGACTTGATGGCAACCTTACAATTTTGGAATCTACGATGGAAGCCAACAACCACAACAGCAAGGCTTTGAGCATATTCTCCAAACTCCCTCGCGTCGTCATTCTATCCACCGAAAGTCCCAAATCAACTCCCCAACACAAAAATGTAGAAGTTTCCATTGACATTACTCCCGGATCCTTGCTGCGCTTGACACAAGCGTTGTTACAGGGATCCGCGGGATTTTTAGGTGCCTTTGGTGCCACTTTGCGATTATTGGCCCCCATGATTCTAGCTCGACGAATTATTTCGACAGTGGGATATGTCTGTTATGATTATTACAATGGACGATATATTCGAACAACCTACAATAAACATTCGCAATTGGTCCAAGAATATGAAATCCCCTCGGCCCTGCGGGCTTGTGGTCGAATGGGGTTACAATTACTATCCATGGTCGTGGTCGGTACGATATTACGAATGATATTGAATTCGGCACACTGTTTTCTGCCTCATGTCGCCTGTCGTTACTGGTATGGATCGATATGGGTGGTGGCCGTTTTATTAGCCAGTCAATCCACTTCGTATTGGGTACGTACGCAGCATCAAGAAGACTCTCCACACAATTGTAAAGAGTTGAATGTTACCCTGTCGTCTCACACCAATCTTTCTCTTGATTCTGTGTTGTGTTTTATCAGATGAAGAAATATCCTGTCTTGCGACTGGAAACGGTGTCATCGTCGAGCATTGGTGGTGGGATAGGATTATTGAGTACACCCGCCACATTTTTGACACGGCCGTGGCACATTTTGCAATGGTTAAAAGATCCCGAGACGTGGTTACTCAATTTGACCAAATTACAACGTCATTCTTCTACCAACCCACATTACAATCATCGACGACGGGATTCCAAATTTCGACCCGATCCATTATTATTTCCCTCTACTTGGCCACCCTTGTATATTCTATCCGCATTGGCCATGATTCATGCCATTGCTCAAACCTTGCCCATTAAAACGGGTGCCAATACCCGAATTCTGATGCAAGATTATTGTTTGGCCATTACCGTATTGGATGAATGGAAACGAGTCTTTTTATTGGAACATCGCATTACCTTGGGATTGGTATGGAGTGCCATTACCTTTGCTTCCTTTTTTGTCTTGGCTTGTTCGGCCGCCTTGGAGGCGGGATGGATTTCCTCCGCCTTGTTACTGCCCGAAGTCTTTGCCTGTTTGGTATCGGGATGGATGAATACCGTTCTCTATAGTGAACGTTATGTTCAACGGCTGTAAAACGAGAAAGGACGATTTGGTCAAGAAGGACAAGGATCCAGTCTCTTGGTAGCATCATAACAGGAAACTGGATTGTATCATTAGTGCTTTGGTTTGGTTTGGAACAAGTCAGTTCTAGAACTACGGGTGGACGGTGATGAAATGGGATGGGATGAATGGTGTACGGAAGTCCACACAACAAATTCCTCTTTTTTGAATTCTACTTTCAAATAGTGTCTAGCACAAGCTCCATAATGTCATTCGCAAGCTCCATAATGTCATTCGCATTGGACATATTGCTGCTCTCAAAAAAAATGTTTTGTCCAATCTTGCCATTCCACCACCGGTAGGATGTTATAGTAATACTGATTTTTCTCTTTATCCACTATTTTTCAAATATCGAGTAAATTCGGCATAGGCCGAATCCAAATCATAGAGCAATTGCCGTGAATCTTCTCCATCAATTTCATCCACGGCTCGCATGGCATTTAATTTTTTCAGCCATGTTTGTACCTTGCGATGGGGTTCAAAGTCACTGGGTGTTTCGGGCAGTCGACTCAACGAGTCCAAGAGATCACTCAGTAGGGGTTGTAATTCATCCACGGCACGTTGATCGAGACGGAGTGCATCCATGGTAGTAATAAATTGTTGGACGGTTTCGGCAACCATGACCGTTTTGGTCGCCCCTCCATTGTCCGTGGTGGATCGAATGGGTTCGGGGACTCCCATGATCAAGAGTCGTTGTGTCGCACGAGGACAATCCATGTCGTAGAGTTTCATAAAATCTTCGGTCGTGGTTCCACCCAAGGCGGCCTTTTCGGCCAAGCGAAATTGACTAATCAATTTATTACATTCCGTCGTATATTCTTGTTGCGTAATGGCATCGCGTGCATAGGCTCGTTCCAAATGTTCCGTGGCGAGAATGATGGCATAGAGCGTGGCCTGATCGTCGTAGGCTTGGCGTTCCCGAGAATTGCGATACAATTCAATTTCTTCTTCCAACTCGTCATCCACTTTCATCATTGATTGTCTTTGTATTTGTATAGGAGCGAAACACGTTAAAGATAATTGGGTTTGCTCTTGCTTTGACTCTATGCTGATTGACTTGTTGCTTTGTTTTGCTGCTTGACCGTTATGGTTTGGCAATGCCTCCCAAGAATAAAGTGACTCGCTCGATTCAGCAGTTCGTCGGTGACGTCATCAACCGCATGCAACGAATTCGTTTCACATGAAAACGGCTGATATGTGTTGAGAGGAACACCGTTCAAGTCAATTTCGAATTGTTGCTTGCCCTGTAAAGAAAGCAAAGAAGACATTCGATTGACGCTGATGGTGGCGGTCGTTTGACCGTTCCGTCTCGCCCATCCCGACATTTTGCCGCGTTCTCTCGGTGATTCACTGTCAAGAAGAAAGATTGGGATCTACGACCACGTGACAATCCACAGTAGTGATTCACTACCTATCCATGCGATACGCCAACCGCCGCTAGCAACAATATCATCCACAATATCATGAACAAGAATAGCATAATGGAAACCAAAAAGTTGGATGCTCACTCCGTCATGGCACCGGCGTTCATTCCACAGGAGCATCGACGAATCTTTCTTCGTCCAGCACGTATGTTGTGGCCCACCCAACTCCCTTCCAGTGGTACTGGCCCTGCTGCTGTCGAAGAATTGTTTCATGCTTCAGTAAAGGCACCTCCATCATGTTTGTGTCGCAGCAAAGATAACAAACACCACCAGCGTTACCCGTGGACCTCACTTCCCTATATGATGTGCCACCAGGATTTTGCCATTGGTCCGGTCGCTCAGCAACGCAAGTCCCCTACATTTCGGAGAGACTTTTTGAATATTGAAACTGACATTCATAGTCTCAAGGAATATTGTCAAGTCTTTAAAAACCTTTTGCAGGAAGAATGCGAAGAAATAGCCATGCTCTACGACCAATACACGCAGTACAATCAATCGGTAATGACAAGATTCGACAAACACTCGCACATTTCACGAGCTGTCTTGACGATTCCAGGGATTTATGACGCACGGCCTCCACTGTGTACTGGAGATTTGGTGCTCTTGCGGCCAATCAACCCTATTTACGGACAACTTCTCGAAATTCGAGCCATGGTTGTCAACACGACAAGGGCGGCACACGACAATGACAACGACAAGGTTGTCATCACCTGGTTACCTGATCATCAAGCTCGGGTTGTCCAAGGACAACTCATGGCAGTCAGATTCGTTCCGAATACCACCCACTTTGACCGCTGTTTGACAGCTCTGAAATGGCTCAAGACTCATTTGGATATCAAGGCCGCGAAAGAACTCCTCTTTCCCTCTCGACATCCTAAAATCGATGCCAGTGACAAGGGGACTATGTCACTACTTGCAGGAATTCGTTCACAGCACCCTGAACTAGAGATTCTCAACAAACAGCAACAACAATTCGTAACCATGGTTTTGACACGTTCCGCGAATCCTACCACCGATTTTGTTCGACCTCCCATGATCCTTACAGGGCCTGCTGGTACGGGGAAAACAAGCGCCTTGCTTTCTGCCATTGTCAAATGTCTCTTGTTGGATGAAGGCAATCGTATCCTGGTTTGCACTCCCAGCCATACTGCTTGTGATGTCATCACACGGCGATTGAGCAAGTACTTGGATGCCGATCGCTTGTTCCGTTTCTACGATAGCAGTCGCCCCGTCGAAATGATTCCAGTAGATATGCTAAAATTCACCAAACAAGCTTCGACGGGAGAATTTGTCTTGCCAACAATCGATGAAATCCTCCATCAGCGAGTCCTCGTCTGCACCTGCAGCGATGCTCATTTACTCTTTGTCAGTGGCATGACCAATGCTTCCCTCCGAATGCGACGGCAATGTCGACAAAAATTTATCGAAACTACCATTTGCGATAGAGGCATGACGGCACAAGTCCAAGGAGCTACCATTCCACATTTCACTCACCTCTTTATTGATGAGGCGGCCCAAGCGAGTGAACCAGAAACCTTGATTCCTCTTTCCGTGGTGGTGGATGATGCGATGGGTATCCCCAAGGTGGAAATTGCCCTGAGTGGGGACCCACGACAATTGAATCCCGATGTTTACAGTCGCTTTGCCAGTCCAGGATTGCAAAAATCCTTTTTAGAACGTTTGTTGCGATTACCAGATTTTGGTGGTCGGGGTCATTTATTGGGTCCTCCTACTAAAAATACTTGGAGGACGTTGGATGAGTTGATTGAGTATTCCTTGCAACGGGATAATGATGATGGTAATACTACTGACACCAACGACAACGGCAGTAGTGTGGAATTCCAATATCTATCCGTATTTTTGACTCAGAGCTATCGCGGGCATCCAAGTTTTTTGTCGATTCCCAGCAAGTTGTTTTATTTGAACAAGTTGAAAAGTGTCCATGCAGATGATACAGAGGATGCCACCTGGTGTCGGGCATTGAGAAAGCTGGAAGCAAAATCAACTTTAACCTATCCTTGTGTGGACAAGAAATACGCATGGCCCATTCACTTTTTGGGAATGGTTGGACGAGATACATCCATGGCTGTCAAGTATGTATGTGGATCCAATTCTTGGTGTAACCAAGAAGAAGCCAAGGCCGTGGCTGATATAGTCTATACATTGTGCAGTAACGGGATTGATACTCGATCCATTGGAGTCATGGCAGCCTTTCGTGCCCAAGTCTTGCAAATTCGTAAATTGTTGCGAAAGCAAAATTTGAATGCGGTGAATGTGGGTATGGTGGAAGATTATCAAGCAGTCGAACGTCAAGTAATTGTTCTTTCCTTGACCCGATCCAATCCAAGTTTGGTTCCCATGGATATTGACCGAAACGCGGGACTCTTTCAACAACCCAAACGAATGAATGTCGCCTTGACACGATCCGAGAATTTATTGATTGTGGTTGGTAATCCCACCACCATGACAAAGGATCCCATGTGGTCCGTCTTTCTCGACTATTGTCGAGAGCATGGGTTTTGGTATGGTGAGACAGTGGTAGTTTCCGAAGGGACAAGGAACCATGGACCAAGCACCACCACTACAACTACTCTACCAAGCACCACCACTACATCTACTCTACCAACCACACCGATGGCCTTTGCCGAAGTCTGAGCAACAACAATCGCGCCATCCCAAAAACAGCTAGTAGTACCTTGGCGTGGAAAGTATCCATCTACCGGTAGTTTCATGATGTGGAGCGTATTTATCATTCACACGACTACGACTATGTTACTGACTGCGAAACTACCCAAAACCGAACCCTTCACGGATGGTCGAAGAAGTCGATTTATCGGCGCACCGGTTACGAGCTAACTGTAAAAACCGTACAGATTCACTTTCTTTTGTACGCACAGCTTCGCATTTTATTGTGCTTCCATTGTTGTGCACAGCGGTGGGTCTGACTGCTCTGAACTAGGTAGAACATGGCATGAAACGCGAAGTGCGGATAGATGGGATGTATAATCACGCTTCTAGTCGTATGTCGCAATAGTGACAACCGCAAGGATTGTGTCTGCTCTGCTAATAACCAAAAAGCGATCTCTCACTAAAAGTGACGCTGGCATGCGTGAAGAAAAACAATGCCGTTGGTCTTGAGATCGGATTGAGACCTGCCAGTTCGGTTATGCTTTGGTCGAAGAGAAGATTGGATGCTGTGGCTTGTTGCCAAAACGTGACATATTCATTTGAGAGATGAAGAAGCAACGAATTTTTACGACAATGATACCAAAGACATTCCAAGTAGTGTCCATACTTCTGGCTCTATTTTGTGGGTATACAAAAGCGCATTCTTCTTCACCCTAAATCAATCGCCCGTGTTCTAACAACGCTGCCTCCTCTTCCTAAAAAGCATGGAACGTCGCTGGTCAAGATAACTTTCATTGTTCACAAGCTATTCGAATCATTCCAGATGGTGACTTTGTCTACGGCAACAATCGTTCTGATCCAGAAACCTTTGACTATGTTGAGTCACCATGTGTCGACCTTTGGCAGGAAGATACAGCCGCTTGGTGGTATGTCGTTTCGGGAAATGGAGGCGTGATACAAGCATCTACTTGTTCCAATGTTACCAATTTCGATACAATCATAGCAATTTACCGCGGTGATTGTGAGAATCTCGAATGTGTTGGGCAAAATGATGATAGTTGGTGTGATATATTCTCCTCGGCGAGTATAATGGAATGGAAAACTGAACAGTCCGTCGATTATTACGTCCGAATCTATGGTTTTGATGGTCAATCAGGTGATTTTCGCCTTGAAACAGCTTCTGTTCAAACCGCAACCAACGACTTTTGTGATGGAGCCATCGCTTTGAATTTCGAATCCGAGCGTTCTATCCTTGGTACTTCCAACCATAGTATTTCTGAAAGTTTTGAATGTGGGGGGTTCCATGAAGAGCTCGTTTCAGGGGTATGGTATTCCTTTCTTGGAACTGGTGGCGGTTTAGTCATTTCAACATGCTCCGATCTGTACGATCCGCCATATATGTATGTTTTCACTGGGACATGTGACGAACTTGAATGCATCTCAAGTAGCTCGAACATAACCGGATTTTGCGAGGGATCTCTCCTAGGTGGCTATCAAACCGTATTCGCGACTGAACTTAACACTCAATATTTCCTTTTGGTTGGCCGGTGTGGGTGTGACGACCCCTACCTTGCCTTTGAACTGACCATTTCTGACATTGCAACCCCACCCAACGCGTTTTGTTCTGAAGCCATTGAATTACTCCCCGATTCTGAGACCACAGTTGGATCATTAATCAACGCTACCACCTTGTTCACTAACGTATCTTGTTCGTATTATTATGTGGATCGAGTTGTTTGGTATTCTGTGATTGGAACTGGTGACGTTTTGATCATCTCGACTTGTTCCAATGAGCTGGATTTTGATGCTGCAATTATTGTTACAAGCGGAACTTGCGACTTTGACGAATGTGTGGCTTTTTCCGAGGGTGAGCATTGTTCCTTGAGTGTGTACAACGCGGCGAAGGTATTCTTTCAAAGTGAAATTGGTACTCGGTACTACGTTGCGGTCGGATATTCCTATGAGGCGGCAAATGGCAATTTTGGAATAACAGTAACATCCGTGAATGTACCTCCCAACAGCGTCTGCTCGAACTCGTCAGTGGTTCAACCTGACAATGGTACTATCACTGGACAGATCCAGAATGTGACTGGCTTGATTGACGAAGGAAACTATGACGTTTATCCACACTACGACGCGTGGTTTTCGCTGGATGGCACTGGGGCGGAATACGAAATTACTACATGTTCCAGCAATCTCAACTTTGATGCTGCGATTTACATTCTGACTGGAACATGTAAGAATCCGCACATCATCATCCAAGCTGCCTCCAATGACTATGCTTGCAGCAAAACGTCCTACAAATCAGCAAGGGTAGTTTTGCTCACTGAACCTGGTGTCACTTATCGCATCGTGGTCGAGCCCCTTGATGCGTTGCCTGACAGCAAAGGAGAATTTGGACTGACGATTTCGACTGTTGAAGTTCGTCCTAAATATGTCTGCTCCGGCGCCATGGTAATTCAACCCAATAATGGAACCCTCCATGGGTCGCTGGCCAATGCCACCAAATTTTCGGGTATGAAGAGCGGTTGCACTCCTAATGGGGATGCACCCATTGCTTGGTATTCCTTGCAGGGTACGGGTGGCGTTTATGCAATATCAACCTGTTCGAGGGAACTGAATTTTGACTCTGCGCTGAGTGTGTCTACGGGACCGTGCAATGCACAGCAATGTACCAGTTACAATTCATCAAGTGATCTGGATTGTAGTTATTCTACCTTTTTGGCATCCAGGGTGGTTGTGCCTACGGAAATTGGAGTGGAATACTGGATTGCCGTTCAAGGTTTGACCTTGACAAAGAACGTGTCGCTGCAAGAAGGAAGATTTGGTCTGACAATCTCCAGCGTGCTCCCTTCACCGGATGAGGTCATGGAGGTTGATGACGAGTTGGAAAGTGAACCAGCTACCAACGCCTCCACTACCGGTAGTCTCTTGCATAGGAATGATTCCAGAGCTGGGAATGGCAGCTCATTTCCCTTGACTTTTCGACCAGGTAATTCATCAAACAAGACGTCTGGGTCCGACCGGTGGAATATTCTTCCTTCCATGTTTGTAACGATATCCATCGTGACCCTGACAAGGATTATGAATGTATAGAAAAACAAATTGGGACAGTTGCGTTGATCATGTCCCCATGCTTTCATTCTAGTAGAAATCGACCGCTGGAAAACTTGGCGTCCAAACGTTCAAGTGAAGAAAAGATATAATGCATGCTAGCTTGAGGTGAAAAATTTCAATACTTCCAACTAACTGTATATAAGTTACACTAGCGTTAGTATTTTTCTGTCGACGTAGTTGGAATGTCTTCGAAGTACATTACGTAGGTATGCTACATGGGGATATAACTACCGGTAGAGAGAACGCTGCGAAAATGACAAATGACCGTTCTTGTAGATCTCATTTTCTTCAAACTTGTTACTACTGTTGACATTGATCATCAACATGCGTATCCTTTGATTGTGCATCGAAGATTGGGTTGGATTCCCTTGTTGGAAAATAATCGCCGTTGGACCAAACCAAACCATGGAGCGAAAGCGACGCTATGGTTCAATATCCACAGCCAATATGGACCTTGACGATGAAAACGACGACGGGGACACCACTGAAAATGTGGGTATGGATCGACACGACATTTCTTCTTTTTCTTCTTCCTATCAAGAGTATGACGTGAATTATTTGATAGCCCCAACGGTATCGTTGCCACAAAAATTGGAACGATGCTTTCGTTTTACCGTTCCACTCTTGATTGGTGCTTTATTTCTCTTGGCGGCGGGAATATTGTTTTCCTCCAGTGCGGTTCGATGTGGTGGGTACCCCACGGATCCCAAATTTTGTTTTCAAAACGAGAATGATGCTACTACCACAAGTACTCAAACTACAACAAAAGCCAAGATTGGTTTGGAATCTGGGACTACTAGTACTATTCCAAACCAGAAATTCCGTTCTACTTTTAATTGTGCATCAGCTAAAAGGAGGTATTGCTGGGCGGTAATATGTGTTTTCAAAATCCAGGCTGTCAAAACCTGGGACTGCAAGGAGAGTGTTGTCCAACGACGGCCGGAGTCTATCTAGGTTGTTGTTCCCCATCCAGCACAAAAAGTCACGACAAGACGACAACGAGTGCTACCACTACTACTCCATCGACCAATGGTATGCCGGACGAGATTGACCAGTCATCCTCTTCGTGTGCATCCAATCCCAATTGTCATTCTCTTGGCCTGATTGGCGATTGTTGTCCAACATCCAACGGTGTCCAATTGAGTTGTTGCCATTCGTAGCTATAATTAAAAATAAGAGTTTTCTTGGCACTATGCTATGGCAAGCAAGTGTGGTTTATATACATGTATATGATCTATTTGAGCATCTAACAGAGTCTGGCAAGCAGGATTATAGTTTTGCCTTGTGCCACCAACCCACTAATTCTTGTCCTTGTCTGTTGGGAACCGTGGCCAGGCTTGCATAGGGCAAGGGTGTTTCCATCACTAAATGTGAAGGTGGTAGTGATGACAATACTTCTTGGTACATTTCTTTGGATACCAAATAGGGTGGTCCTTGATGACTTGACGTGGCACTCGTAGTAGTAATATGCGCCATGGGATGATAGGGAAACATAAGTGTTAGTAACTTTCCTTTTCCATTGGGTGCCAAGAGTCGTTGCATTTGTTGTCCCCACAATTGTCGTTGTGTTGGTGGAATGGCACAGAAAAAGGTATAATCAAAAATAAAGGAAAATGTCTGATTGCTGGATAGAATCGGTTTTTGCTGAGAGGTGGAAGAAATATTTGCTGCATCATGATCGGTACCATAATACAGTGTCCAAGTGGATGGATCATGAAAGAAATCTCCTTGAAGTAAAAGAATTTCCGTTTGTGAGGAAAAGGGTCCATCTTTGTCAAGAGAATCTTGAATAATGGTTCGAGCACGTTGTAATGGTGTTTCCGTGACTTCGAGACCAACAATCGTGTACTTTGGTTGTTGTTCTTGATTGTCATCATTGTTATTGTTGGATGGTGGTTGTGGTGCTGGTGGTTGGGAATCTAAATATCGACCCAATGCAACGACATCATGGCCCGATCCACATCCGGGGATTAAACAGGTCGTGGGTCTCCAAGGTTGATGAAAATGATGGGGTTGCTGTTGTTCCTCTAGCTCCGCCACTAGAACCGGGGTCGGTCCACCCAAATCCCAGGGGGTAATACCGTCTCGCCAAAGAGATTCCCATACCATGGTGGAATTTTCATGAGACTTTTGTTTCATTCGTTCTCGCATGACATCCACCAAATGTTTGGGTTGTTTGGGTTGTTGTTTCCTATTGCTCGACGTGGAAAGCCAAGCCGATTGTCCCGGAGCGAATGCCCAGCTTTCGGTACCACAGCCCCGAATCAACATCATGGCGACATGTTGTCTTTGATGTACTGTTCGTAGTAAACAAGCCATGAATTATTATGAAATGAAAGGGACGATGGAGTGAATGTAGACGTGGGATTTATGTGTCAAAAAATCTTACTACTGGTAGTTGTCATTTGGGTGTCATCTCAAATGGGAACATCATCAAGGAAAGATTTGCCGTTGTGATGAAAGCAAGACGTCGATTGGGGTATCTTTTGTTGGTGACGTGTTCGCATGTCACATTATTTTTGCATGAACCTTATCGAACGTAGCCGGTAGCAGGCAACACGAGGGTACCAGGTAGCCAAGTTCGGCAATGACCATGGCACGACACAAAAAAAATCATCAGGAGGTTGAAGCAGAGTCATTACCGAGGAGACCAACAACAGCAACAATAACAACAACAACAACAACAAGAACAACAGCTACATTTACAACTCGACACTACTACAAAATAAAAATAAAAATAAAATCATGAAAGGAAGCTATGGTGCCGTGGCTACGAAAAATCCAGATGATGAAAATTCATTTGAAGAATATGAAACTTCGGCGGACTTTCGGTACATTCAAGCGCGTCCATTAACCTTCCAAGAACGAGTGAGGAAATATGTTTCGGCAGGAGTACCCATTTTGGTGGCAATCGTTCTCATGTTGGGATTTGGTTGGTGGGCCACCAATGCCTTGACACCAGGACATGGTACCGGATTGGATCATTCGACCGTTCCAACCTTTCCCACTACTGCTCCCGTGGTTCTGGATACTGATACCAGTAGTTCCAAGACATCCAAGGTCATTCCGAGTGAAACGAGTAGTAGTAGTAGTGAGGCATCATCCAAAACGACCAAAGCAGCACGATCGTCAACTGCTTCTTGTGACGATAATCCAGCGTGTCACAAACTGGGACTAATTGGTGATTGCTGTCCTACCACGGATGGAATCCAACTTGGGTGTTGCTTGTAAAAAATTTTAAAAAAAGAAAGATTGATGTGGGTTTCTATTTTCTTTGTGTCGAATGACTGATTTCGAAACATCAGGGACAAAATCAAACCTACTTTAGTATGTCCGTAGAGTGCATTACAGACGCAATGCTGGACAGGGACAATAAACAATCAAAATGTACTGCAACAACATATGAGAGAGAGAGAGGGGCGAGCGATTTACAAGCTAGTTTTGGTAGAATCCATGAGTTTATACCTTGTGCTCTAGTTTTCATTTTTTTAAACTGCAACCAAACCTTTTTTCTTCTCTACTAGTTTTAGTTGTTGTTATTGTTGTTGTTGTTGTCCTCATTGTCGTCGCCATTATCAGTTTCCGGCAAAGCTTGACGTAATGGCTCCAATCCAGACAATGGATCCACTCCGCTGGAGGAATCTTCGCTGACCACTGGTACTGCAGTGCCCTCATCATACGCTTGCTGCGGATGATCGGGAGTGGCCTCATAATCGCCCGCCATGTCTCCATCGTGTTCTCCATACCAACCATCATTGGAAGCTCCCATGTGACCCGAAGGTGACATTGACGATACCATACCGAAACCAGCTCCCGCATTTCCCCGCTGCATGTCATAACCTGGGTTCATGCCACGTTCCATATTTTGATCCCCAGGACGGATCTGACTACCAAGTGCGTTGCAGACCATATGAATAAATGAAAGGAAGTATGGATAGCGAAAATCGACGGTAGCAAATGCTGCCTTGTTCAAGAGAGTGACTCCCACATTGTTGGCAGTCCAAAGCAAC
>SWEM01000052.1:0-98250 GCA_019593585.1 Nitzschia palea | reverse complement strand
GTCGTCAACTTCGAGCAGACCGCGACTTGCAAGCGGCCGACTCGGCTGGTGCATCAGAGTTTGACTTGAACTTTGAAGTTGCTCAAGCGGAAGCCCAAACTGGATCTGGAGCTACTTCGATGGGTGTGGCCGTTTCTTTGGCCACAGTTGCTGCCATGGCAGCCTTGCTGTAAGCATCATAGATTAAGAGATTACACACTATAAGAAGAATAAATACATGGAAAGTAAAGTGAAAGATTACTTGTTATGATAGATAGGTGCAAATCGTGGTCCTTTCATTCATAGTCAAGAAAATGAAAGTACTGGTGCCCGTTTCCAAAGTCTTTCGCGTCTCAAAGTCAAATCGAAGCACTGGAAGGGTTCAAGGGACCGCCCCCATTTCATTCTCAGACAATAATACTAGGGACGGACATCAGATTGGTTTTTCCCACAATGGCACCGCCGGTAGGTGCATCTCTATTCACTTGTGATAGAGGTACTGGTATTCCAGGGCCAAAGGTCGATTCCAGATGTCGGTTGCATGTGGTCAATTTGCACTTATATCTGGTGGTACAAGCATTTGATTTTGGCCTGTGCTCCGATTTCATCACAATGGACATGACATATTGTTAACTGTCAAGCATAAGATTCGTCGCTTGCCACTCGGGAGATGTGTCAAATGAATGATCGTCAACAGTAAGACAATTGCTGAGGAGTAACGTTGGTGTGACATTGAAATGCAGAGATTCTGCTAGTTCTACCCGATGACTGCAATCGGTCGATGCTAGGAGAGCGAAAGAAACGAGACATCCCGTCGTATAATTCAAGGTCGAACTATACAATACAGCAAATTGAGGGTTTGCCGTCGAGCAACACGTCCATCCAGCAGTCGAGCTGCATTCGGTCTATAACGGTTCATCGACCACGTTTCGCTGGGAAACTCCTCCAATAGTTCCTGTTCGACGTAGGCAACCAAGGGCACTTCGTCGCCGACATTTCTTTTTTCTCGATGGGAACGTCTTGGGCAACAGTTGGCCATGCACCTCATCCAACACGGCTTCGTGCAACATACCAGGTTGACTCATCGGACCATTTTGGAGAGAAATTTGAGATTTTAAAATTGCGAAGACCTCGTAGGGAGAAGGAATCTGGCGACATCGCCGCTGGCTTTAGTATTGAACACTTAAGGACAGAATGGAATTGCAGTTACAAGGAAAGCCTTCTTTTAGAACAATTATTCGTCGGTTAATCGAATCTGATCGCAAACACCAGTTATTTTTGTCTGCCTGGCATAGCAAACGACGTTTTCATTTTTCATCATCATATATCCAAAGGCGAGTCGGGTGGGGCCCTGCCACGCATTGTTCCAACGAAGCGGCGATCGGAAAGGAACAAGAAGCACGGAAATCAGCGTCATCGTTTCCAAACACGACGGCAATCCATCCTCCCGAGATTCCTTCGTCCTTCTGCAAGGGCCTGGAGACCTGACAGCGCTTTGAGACACGTAAAAACCTTTCCAACAACGATCTGGGCACCCACCGGTAGTGGTAACCTTCGTTGATTAACGAGGCTTCCACTAACAGTATAAAGCCATCAACGCCATTTCCTTGTTGCTCCATCGCTCTTTCAAAATAGCAAATGCCTCCATCTGCTAGTGCTGATCTCTCACCGCCCAAACCCAGCGTTCTGTTCCGAATGAGCACTCTTGCTACTGTAAGTTCTGACGATGATTCCACCCTTGCTGGGCCCACGCAGCGCCGGGGTAAGGACGATGCGCCACAAGAAATAATAACGCAACGGTCGACCCCAGACAACAAGAAGCGTTTCCGCGAGTCCCATCTTTCCCGCACCAACTTTCCCGATATTAAGAACATCACGATGTGGCGGCATCCTATCTACACATTACAATACTTTGGGATGGCAGTCCGTGCATCACTTCCTGCACAGTGGCCTTGGTCCTCTCTCGAAACTTCAGCAGTGGCGTTATTACTCTCTGTAGTTATTGCTTTGCACCAAGAAGGGAAGCGCGGCGTTTTCAACAAGGGGGATTCGACATCAATACAAAGTCTTTGCGTTTGGTTTGAAAATGTTGTGAAGGAGACTTTGTTTTGGATTGGATGTGGTGTTCTGTCAACAATTGGTCTCGGGAGTGGCTTGCAAACGGGTGCTCTGTTCTTGTTCCCTCATGTATGCAGACTTGCATTGGCATGGTCAAAACTGCACAACCATTCGAACAACGAAGCGCCGTCTCTGGCAGCTCTGTTGTGGTCAGTTGCGATTCCGGGGTTTTGGAGTGGTACAGGGAGTGCCGCCGGGGAGTTGGTTCCCTTTCTTCTTGCCAGACTCATTCGAAAGTCTGGCAAGGACCCATTCACCCTCTTGCATCATGATCCGACTCCCACTCCTCGAGTGTTGGATAAGCGGGAGACATCATCTACCATCTCATCATTAGATTCTCAAGAATCCTGCTCACTATTAGATTCTTCCACGATTTCATCCGTTGATGATGCCGATACATCAAGTGTGACTAGAAAGCCATCATGGACGTCTCAACTATTGTTATCAAATACGCGAGCAGCTATGGAGAGTCAATTGTCAAGCAATGCTTTCTGGAAAATTTTTGCGCTCGCTGTGGTTCCAAATGCCTTGTTTGATCTGGCGGGCCTTGTCTGTGGGGCCTCTTCCGATGTGACGATGTGGGAGTTTTTTCTGGCGACTTGGCTGGCGAAAGCGATTGTACGAACACCTCTCCAGACCTGTGGATTGGCCTTGGCGGTAGTTGCAATTGTTAGCCCAAGTGCTCTTCGAGATGGTGATACCGTGCCAACCGGTCTGACCAACGCAGTTGCGACGCATGCCTCGAGTTCAACGAATCTGATAACAGACTTTCTCGAACGATGGGGCAGTGCGGCTCTATCTCAATTTGTTGGTCATGACGAGATGGTCGGGAGCCATAATCATGGAAGTAGTGCCGGCGATGATCTTTCCACGTCCAACATCATGGATGTTATCAAGATGACGTGGTCTCTAGTAACGGCAGCTTTGTTCATCTTCTTTATTGTCAGCACCATGGAGCAAATTGCACAACATCATGCTCGATCAACGTCTCAATCGGAACAGTGCAAGGAAAAACGCCATGAAATAATGCGATAATTCGAGTTCTAGTTTTTCATTTGCGGAGTACTAACGTTAGTAGTTACTTGCAGTTGAGCTACTAGTACCTGGTATCTACAGATAGGTGGTGATGCGGGTAACATGTTGCCTGGTATGTTTGTACGAAGTACAAATGAAATCATGCTTGCGAAGTATTGACTTTGGTCTCGTGGGCCATGGGACTCGTTTCTGCGTTTCTGAGGGCTCTTTGTGACCTATTTTCTCCCACCATTATATATGCAGAATGACAAATAAGGGATTTACCCGGTATATGTGGTGATTGTTTCTCGGGGTAACCGACGTGGTTCTCACTTGCAATTGTTTTATTAATGAAAGCTTCGTCCTGGCATAGCATGGTTTCCCCAAATGTAGAAATGGTTCACGACTGCCACGGTAGTTGCTTCAATAAGAGGCAGATGGACTCAAGAGTATGCTCGCGATAAGATCCCAAATGCTGAAAAGAAAGAGGGATCCAAACAGACTACATGTACCGGTAGTGAACACGGTACGAATTGTGTGTGAAAACTTCTGCGAAACTGGCGAAAAGTCACTTTGTTACAATACAAACAAGATGGTAGATTCGTCGACTGAGCGTGCACCACACCACTATGAAAGAATGGATTTGACACCGCAGATGGCTACCGGTAGTGGTGAACAAAATGATGTCAATGTATTGGCGCAAAGTCGTTGTCGACAGGACTTGTTTCTGCAGTTGGATACTGGTACCTCGGGTGACTTGGCCAGTCATGCATCTCCCGTTACAAACATAGCGTTTGAAACGGGATTGTTTAATTTGAGTAACGAGCATGCAGTGAACAAGCTTGATGTATTCAATGCATCATCTTGTACAAGCAGAGCACAGAAGGGATCATCATCCCCATGTACCGAAGCATCCTTGTCTGCGCTAGGAACAGATATCATCGGCAAACGCTTGTTGAAATATGGCATTGTTCCACGGGAAAGAAAACGGATTTATGTCGGCAAGGCAACCGAAAATGTGAATCATGCCGTTGAAGAGGTTCACCGGTGGCTCTTTGTGGAAGGTGGGCATTTTCGTAGTGTTCAAGACCTCTTGACAAGCTACTGCATGTTCGTGAGGAATAATCTTGGGTTCCCGGTGGACCGGTTAGTGTATGGTGGTTTGGGATTACACCCCAAACTAACTGGACTTATGTGGAAGTGGGAACCCAACGACTTTTCTTTCAAGGAACTTCCGGAAGATGTCTTTGCACGGAGACATGAAATCTTCAGTCCTCACGAGCCTTTTTGTGTATTGGAGAGGGGTCTGGCCGACTTTGTCAGAATAAGGTCGTCAGACAAGTTCATTGCGCCCGATACGGAAACGTGGTTTCGAGGGGAGCAATACGTGGACTACTTTGCCTTGCCAGATATTCATCGCAACGAATGCAAAGGGACCCTGGCGTGGGCAACCAAAGACCCAAGTGGCTTTTCCGATGATCACATTTCTTTTTTTGAGATTACTCTACCAGCCCTGACGACAGTCCTCCGACTACACACGAACGATCTAGTCTTGAGAACCTTGACCGAACGAATGGAACGTGAGATCCATGATCGTACCAAGGCGTTGGAAGAGGCCAATCGTCAACTTGGTGCAGCGAATAGTCAGCTTGCGTTACATAGTCAGAGGCAACTTCAGCACTTTGCTTGTATGAGCCATGAGATCCGCACACCACTGAATTGCATCGTAGGAATGGCATCCCTTCTGTTGGAAAATCCTGAATCGTTATTGCCCGAAGTGGCTGACTCGGTCCAGATGATTCATTCCAGTGCCGAACTCTTGCATGCGGTAGTTGATGATGTCCTCGACTATTCCAAACTAGAAAGTGGAATCTTTGACGTCAATATACAACCAACCAATCTCCAAGAAACAATAAGTGGTGTCGTCCTCGTCATGCAAGAAAAGGCGGCACAAAAGAGTATTGACATGGTACCAACCTTTGGACCAACACTTCCACAAGTTGTCAACACTGATGCACGAAGAATCCAGCAAATCATGTATAATCTTTTGGGCAATGCCTGCAAATTCTCAAATTTGGGTGGAAGGGTTGAATTGAATGTATCAATGATGGAATCGCCCGGGGTCACAACGTCGGAGCATGGGGATCGTGATCCTGTGCAACACCATGAGATTCCTCGACTACTCCGGTTATCGGTTAAGGATTATGGCAAGGGGATACCTGAAAAGGACTTGGAAGCAATTTTCCAGCCATTCCACCAGGGTAGTACGAAAACTCAAACTATGTATGGGGGAACTGGACTGGGACTATCCATAACAAGGGCCCTCATTGGCCGATTGGGTGGACGGATAAGTGTGGAATCCAAAGTCGATGAGTTTGCCGAGTTTGTTGTTGAAATTCCATTGTATGGAATCATGAATGTCGACGTCCAACCAAGAATGGTTGATGCTTTGATGAACACAACAATCATGATTCTGGACCAAAACGCACAGCCAGCGAAATGCGGTCCGTTTGGCCCTGATGCTATCCAGGCGTTTGGCTTGAACGTAGTCCATATGAATAACTGGGACAATATCCATGACTCATTTGCATTGCAAAAAAGGTGGCAGGACAAGTCTCTCGTAATCGTGGTACCAGTGGAACAACACAATCCAATTCGATATCAACATATCCGGGGCCATTGCAAGGACTGTATGCTAATCACTCATGGCCGTACGTCATCGCCTCATGATGCATGCATTCATTGGCAATCACTGTCAACAACATTCCCTAGTGTGGCTGTTGAACAGATTCTTGACCAAAAGCGTGGATTTACCAACACCAACAACTTTTCATTGACTGTTGGTGGAACAACTCATGATAGCAGTAATTCTGGACCCTTGGACCGAACGGGTGACTACCACCAACTTCCGCACATTGAATCGATAAGAATTTTGATTGCAGAAGATAATCTGATCAATCAAAAGGTGATGACTCGGATTTTGAAGAATTTAGGTATCCGAAGCATTGATATTGTGGACAATGGCGAAAAGGCAGTGGCAGCCTGTTCCAGGACATCGTATTCACTGGTATTTATGGATTTACAAATGCCCATTATGGATGGATTACAAGCAACCAAGGCAATTCGGTCGAATGGTACCTTTTGCACCACCAAGATTGTATTTTGTACCGCACATGCATTGGAAGACTTTCGTCAACAAGTCCGCGACGTTGGCGCTAATGGTTTCATTTCGAAACCCTTCAATATGAAAAACATCTCCCAATGTTTGCAGGAGCACCTGATATAGACTTTTTCTTCTTGAACATCTAAACTAACTGTGTACATATACGTGATTGAAGCGTTTTAGAGCTGTAGATTCAACAAATCGAGGTTCCATTGTTGGTGCACTTGGTGACACGTTTGGTGAATGAAAAACTGGATCCAATGGACTCTAAGCCTTCACCATGTCTTATTACCTCAAAACTCCAAACATGTCCGTGCGTCTGCCCAGCCAAGATCTTCGATCCGGGATCTTTTACTTCCCGGCGGTGGCAGCGTCAATCCGTCGGGTAGAGGGTTTGCTGAGGTGACAGGACATACTTGTACCGTTGAAGGTTTACCGACGAAAAAGGTGAGCAGCTATACTACTGGTTGCTACAAGAAATCAAGGAGGGAAATTGGCTGAACCGAGTCATATAATGTTGCATGGGTAAGGATTTCGGGTTTCGATTTTTGCAATAGGGACTAGGGCAGCAAGTGCAGCAGCGGCAGGGTAAAGGCGGACCCGCGAGACGTACCACCACAACCACCATGAGTAGGGCGCCATTATACCCTACAGCCACGGCACCCTTTGAACCGGTTGAGCCTCGTCGATTAGAACTTGTGTTGAATCCAGAAGATGGGTCTCTGCAGACAGCTCCATTACTGCATGTCATTATGGCGGCCACCGATGGTCTATACAATGATATTTACAACATGGCCCATGGTGAATTGGAGGTTACTTCCGCTCAGCCGGGTCCAGGAGCTGACGATGACGAAGAAGAGCAGCAGCAGCAAGAAACGACACAACAGACGAGTTCCGCCGCACGACGCAAGGAAAAAATGGCCAATCTATCCTTTGCGCAGCGACGGCATGAATTGGGCTGGCGATTGGCATCCCATAGTCGGACATTGACCCATGTGGCAGCTTTGACGGCTGCAGCGGCAACCACCAATTTAGCCAATGCGACACAAGTATCAACTCGGGCCTTGCAACATGCTCGGACGGCATGGGTTCAAGCCGATGAATGTCAAGATGCTCTCTATTTCTTTCATGCACAATTATTCCCTGCCCGGGCGGCTCCTCATGATGTGTATGGTGCATTGGATACTCTACTAGCTGGAGCTTGGCCTGATTTACCCCAAGATATCAAGCTAACTATTGACCGGTATGAGAATTCAGATGAAAAATCATGGAGTGCCAATGAAGTTGCAGATCGGTGGCATATGGCTGTCCGAGACAAGCTGGTGCGTGGAGAAATGGGATGGATGAAACAGAATGACGTTTCTGTTCCTTGGAAAATTAGTTTACGGGGAGGGATTGTTAGGTTGACACATGGTCGACCCAAGACGATAGTATCAGGCAACACAACCAAGAAAACCTATCCCATCGAGGCTATTTTGACAGTTCTTTCTACCAGTCAACCATCGCAATGGACATTACTTAGTATCGAAGTACATGCACAAGCTAAAACAGGGCAATCCAATCATCAATTGGACACGACGAATCGACAAAGATTTGATTTGCATCGACTCTGCGCCTTAGCCATGAGTAAGGAGGAACAGAGAGTAAGGCTCCAGAACGAGGAACAGCAAACTCAAGATTGGGATGCAATGGTGGCGGATACGGATGACACCAATCCTTTTCCACCCCTCATTGCTCGGCCACTACATTCTCTCTTTCAAGTGGCACACGTCTTTGAACTCTCGTGGCAGCTAGAAATTTTGAGTGCGCAAGCTCAATCCTTACGAAAAGGAATGTGGGGGACGACATCGTCCAGCATCGTGGTGACGCCTGTTCAATTTTTCAAAGATCGAGGAATTTTGGGCATTGTATCAATAAGCTTTTGGTCCGTCGACGATCGGTATGGGCCGCCGCTAATGGGAGACTTGCAACTTGACGAGGAAAATGAAAATGAGCTCGGGTTACCAACCAATGGCAAGGCCTCTTCGAGTGATTCCGTATCGACGGTCTCACGATCTATCAATAGTCCCAGTGTGACGAATCAGCTCACGCTATCTGTTCGCGCAGAAGCGAATGTGGGGATCCGTGTAGCTCTGAGCGGTGCGGAAACGGTCATGGAGTTTGCTAGTTCTCAGCCTCATATTCGATCGACCATTGTTGAGTTGCTAGAAGCGACGTCCAACCCTTTTACCATTAGCGCCAGTGAAGCCCTTCTGGCAGCGACTCGTCTTTGTGCAGAACGCAAGTGCCACGCTACAGTCAAGGCATTACCAGAGCATCTGCCAACATGGATATCCTTGAGTTCTGAAAAGGGGAGTATAGCTGTTGGGGCCCGAATTGGGTATTATCAAGGTGGTGTTAGTGCGAACGGGGGTCATCCAACCACACTTTCCAAAAGAGATCCAGTAGTTTTGTTCCGTTTGAACTGTGACGCAAGGACTGGTACCTTCGTGACAACGTTCGCCCGAGACACTGATTTACTACACTCGTTGGCCTGCAACGATCCCCAAGCGGCTAGTGATTCCACAGCGCTCCGTATTGCTCAATATTCCAAAAGTAAGCGTGGGCGTGGCGTGAATACTGGGGCCGCGGCAGCGTTGGCAAGTGGTCGGTTTATCAGGGATGCCTTTGAAGGGTTAGCTCGCTCGATGAATGTACTTGGTCAACGGACTGGCGTGGGTGGTGGATGGAAAGACAACGATGACATGTCGGCAAGTCTCCGACAACGTGCGATTCAATTGGCTTGTAAAGACGTCCGAGCGTCTCTGATTACATCTTGTGGAATTGCGGCGGTCTTTGGCCTGTCAGCTGCATCTATGGGTGTCGCAACCGGCATTTCCCCCCAAGTGGATATGGCAGGGGGGCCAGTCCCTAGCTTGGCCAATCATACGTTATTGCCAGTACCACCATTGAGTTTTTTGATGGATCAAAGCCTGGTAGAAACTACTTCTCGGAGCACGGATGGTGACAAGACAAGTCGTTTACACTCGGAGCAAGAGTTCTTTGGAGTTTGCTGTAGCGCCGACGATACGGCCTTGACCATCTATGGAACATCGATTTTTGTTCGATTGATTTCTCCGGTTGCGATTCCCCATCGCAACGAAGTTACCTTGATTCCTTTCACTGTACCTGCCGATGCCAAAATGGATTTCTCTGAAACCAGCTACGAATCACCCCCCACCAAACGAAGTAAAACTGCTGAAGGCGAGTTGAGTGACAATGGTCAAGGCCCACCTATGCTGGATCTCATGGAGGAAGTACAACACTTTGCGACGATACTGTCGGCAACCCTTGATTTACAGCAATAACATACAGGTAGTCATTTGGAATCAAACTCCTCAAGGCCAGCTAGGCACGACTCGGCTCGTTCTTGCCACGTGTTTGTAGTCCCTTGGATCGGAAGTTTCGCGAATGACGCATGCGTTTATGTTGTACCTGCGGGCAGTAGACTACCTAGCACCTGGTACTGTGGATACCTGGGATCGACATTTCAATAGTTCTTGGACATGTCGCAATGATGGGCGCTATTTATATAAGCAGGAAAATCCTTCTGCATGACACTTCGTTGACACCTTTTCAATTTTTAACAGAAAGTTGGCTGTTGAGGCGAAGCGGCATCACTCGCTCCCCCGGCTGTCAGTCTCGCACAGTCTACCGTGCAAGTAGCTACTGCCCATCCATTCCCAACTGGTACATTCATTTCGAAGGATTGGCAAATACGAATTGATACAGAGCTATCGAGCGACGCCTTTGGCTTTGGAAGAACTTCTTAAGGAATTTGTCCATGGAACGTGCTGCTTATTTGGCAGGGATAGTGGTGAAAAATGCAAACACCTTTTGACTCACAGGGCGAAAGAGCTACACCTGATAAAACAGCAATGACGATGCTCAGCGAAGTTTCCAGTTCCAAGGAAGAAAGTGCCAGTCGAACGGATTATCCGACTCTGCAGCAAGACATGGAAGACGAAGTGTTGTCACGGTCTGCATGGCAGGAATCACTCGTGGCTCTACCCTCAACAGATACACCGCCTTCCATGGCACTGGTATTTTCCAGCACCACCAATTATTCGTCAAGCGCTTCGATATCATGGCTAAGAGAAAATTATACATGTAACATCCGTCGTCGAGCAGCGAGGGGTGCCATGTTTGGTGGACTTGTGTCTTTGGCGATCATTGCTATTTGTGCTATTTTGGAGTCCGGTTCAGTTGCGCAACTTTATGAGTGGTACTTGGTACCACAATATCATTCGAACAATGGGCGGATACGAGGAGAGCGAGCACCAAATGGGATTCCAACTTATTTATCGCTCTTCCCTCGACGGACGGCATTGCCACTAACGTCCGAGTTGCGAAATTCTGTCGGGGGTCATCGTCACTTGTTGGCTGATAGCACTCCAAGTAGTGGATCCAGTAGCGGTAGCAGTAGTGGTTCCAATAATGGTGGTAGCTACAAAGACCCGCAACTTGTGATTGCTGGCAAAATGACCGTGGAAGATGCGCCGTGCAACATTGCACAATTCAATATGAAAACTCAAGAGTGGAGTCTTAGCGAGCGGATACAGCTTTCGCTCTACAATAGTTACAGTGGAGGTGAGGTCTATTCCTTGCTTGCAAATCATACGAATGTCTCCGATGATTCTGGAGCGAACAAGGACACTTCAAGGTAAATTGATCCACTTCATATCGAAATCGTCTTCACGTTGGCACTAACGTAGGCTATTCCTTGCCCAACAGTCGTGTTCCAAGGCCACAATTCCAAGGTAGTGGTGAACTTATAGTGGTAGGAGCGTTTGATACTACTTACCGGAATTCACAGGTTACTTATTGTTCCGTGGGTAAGTGGGATGGACTAACCCTGTCAAAGGTCGGCGAAGGATTGTGTAATTCTGCTCTTTCCAAAGGGATGAAAATCACAACAGCGGCGTTAGCGGGGCCACAAGACGTATATGTCGCTGGCAGTTTTCAAACTCAAGTTTGGAACGGCGACCGGCACGAGTTTGTCAAAATATTCAATATTGCTCACTACAATGCAGTTGATCAAGTGTGGCTACCTTTGAATATTGGTCAGATCACGTGTAGTTGGTGTACAGTTACTGTTCTGGCGTTGGCATGGGAGTTCAAAGCGAAGACAGCTACATGTTGCTGGAAAGTTCAACGCTATTGATGGACGAAACGTACCAGCTGGCTTGGCGATCTATGATCTTGATTCGGGGCACCTTGTGGCTCACCCTGGAGGAGGGTTATCGATGAGGAATAGTACACAGGACGGTGTCGGTACAGCTTTGCAATTGGACGAAGAAAGCGGGGTTCTTTACGTCATGGGATCGTTTGAGCGCCTCACTGCAACGTATGAAATTTGTCTTGGACTAGCAGCATATGAAATCAATGCCAACCGATGGACGTGCCTGGCCAATGCCGCGCACACTGTCCTTCCTACAGGAGGAGGAAATATGCTTTTGACGCCTTATGGCCTCATGGTTGCTGGTAAAGTGCCAGAAGCGACAACTTGGCCAGACAGTGACAAACCATACACAATTGCGTTATTGAAAGCAACGCTCAAGACGCATCGAACGACTGCCAAAAGTAGTGACGAGGAAAACACGAATGAAGTGGCACAAGAAGAGTACCACGAATTTGATTGGTCTTGGCTCCCAGGTTTCGACGGCCACAACGAGCCTCTTCATGCTCTAGCAAACGGATTTGGCAATTTTGCTGGCACTGTTTTCATCGCAGGGGATAACTTGGTCGCCAAGTGGTCGTATCAGCTCAAATCGAGTAGCAGTTCTGATAGTAACCATCGCGATCTGGCAAGTTCGAGCAGTAGTGGTAACCAGCCACAATATGTTCCTGTGACTGTGAATCTATCAGAAGACCATGTCCGAGGAGCAATTATGGCGATTGCACAAATGATGCCTGAGCCAGACAATGAGATGCAAGGCCAAGGACAGAAGGTCAACATCACTATCATCGTCTACTGTGTTGCTGTCGGATGTGTTATTGGAATGTTGGGTGCAATCATGTGCAATCGAAATCTTTCCCAGATAGTTTTCCCATTCCTCGGTGGACACTCCCAACTTAAAGGTATTTCACTCGACACTTTAACTTACAGTGCCATGGAAAATTCCAATATTGTGGAGGCGTACCAACGCGCGATGAAAACTCGTTACGTCCAACACCCTCATTTATTGACGATTATAGACCCACAAGAAATCTTTCTACAACGCATTATTGGCGAAGGAACTTTTGGTCGAGTTTGGAGTGCTCGATGGCGAAGTGCTAGTGTCGCTGTGAAAGAATTCGTTTTTGCTCAAGCTGCTGTTGCCGGTAAATCTTCCATGCAGCAAGAAATTGTCGAAGAAATTATCGGCGAAGCTGGTATGATGGCTATCCTCCGCCATCCCAATGTTCTTCAACTGTTTGGTTGTTCCTTGACCGCCCAAGCCATTTGGATTGTTAGCGAACTTTGTTCCTTGGGCAGTTTGAGACAAGTCCTTGATGACAACGAGCTGTCCTTACCCGTGAATATACGCATCAATCTCGCGCTCCAAGTGGCGGAAGGAATGACATATCTCCACAACCAAGACCCTCCCATCATTCACAGAGATCTGAAAAGTCACAACATTTTCGTACACGAAACCTTTATTGACATGGACGATGCTGAGAACAGCGAGAAGGAAGGAAAGGAGAAAAAGAGTGGCATTGATCAAATGTCAAGGTGGTTACAACCTGTCAAAATGTCTCCTAAATCAACGCTAGTCGCCAAGATTGGCGATTGGGGTTCAGCACGAGCAACTTTGTCAGGGTCTCGAACTATGACCCATGGCGTAGGAACAGCTTGTTGGCTTGCCCCAGAAGTGATTAAGCATGCTCGATCTTCGAAATTCAGTGATGTTTATGGATATGGCATTGTCCTCTGGGAACTAGCAACACGCGAAGAAGTGTACCAAGGTCTGGAAACGACTCAGATTATTGCAAAAGTCGCGAACGAGAGTTTACGGCCTCCTGTTCCGCAAGATTGTCCATGGAAGGACCTAATGGTAAAGTGCTGGGAGGAAAAGCCAACTGATCGCCTGGAATTCAATGAGATTGTAGTAGAATTGAACAAGATCTCAACGAGCTTGGATAATGAAGGTAGATTGCGAGACAGCAACGTGGACGGAGACACCGTCCCTTTGGTAGGCGATGGGGCCAAAGCATCAGACCCAAACTATTCCAGCTTAACCAGCACTGAGGTGCTCTCGGATGGTTACCTGAGTCAATCATCAAGCAATGCAGTGGATGCCCACTCATCTAGTCGCGCTGATGGAGACTACGAAATCTAGCTTATCAAAGTTGCTTACACTAATCTTCTTGACAAGAACGGTCAACTCATCCTCTCACGTTTGCAGGGCATGATTCCCATATGAGATCTGATTCAAAAAGTGACTTGGCTGCAGGCTAATTCAACACATACGCAGTTGTCTCGGGTTCAAAATAAAGTTCCTTTGGTACACGACTCTGAAATATTTCGAAATGCAATAAGATTTGGCATAAACTTCTTTGCTTACGAAAGTCATGGGTTACGGATAATTCTTATGAGTACGCTTCATTTGTACCTGTGAATTGCGTCCAAACCCGATGGATTGGTACAAATAGATTTCCAGACAAGAGAATGGTCTCCATCTTTCCTTTTGCTTGCAATGAAAATGTCAGCGCTCAACGTGCGTGCCACCAAATTGTTCTAAAGCTAACTGGTAGTTTTGATCTTGTAGCCGGACTCCTTGCAAAAGTTTTTTTTGTCTAGATTTCAAGTGACTTTCCTATGGGGAGCGGCGAACTTGTTGACAAGTCTATCTCGATCTTGTACCCAATTACGCATCGCTTACAAGGCAGTCCATGGTTGCTATAACAATGCTTATCACAGCTCCATCTTGTGGCCACTTCCTTGAGGTAACGCTCCAGATACAAAAGATAGTGCGTTTCCTTTGACAGGGATGTGAAACACGATGAGGAACGCGCCAGAGGTTCGAGTAGAGCTGATGTGATTCCCCTTGACCAGCTATTTCTGCTTTCTTCCTCATACAGCATCATCTCCATTGGATGTTTTCTTTCGAACATCAAACACAAAACCTGCTGCTTTTAACTTGTCCACTCGCTCGGCAGTGATGTATGCCTTTTCTCCCTTGGCAAACTTTCGATACTCTTTTCGCTGCTCCTTGACCCATTCTCCCAGACCACGGACTGATTGAGGAACCAACGCCGAATTTTTGGCTTCCTTCCATCGGATGAACTCTTCTAGACGTTCATCAAATGATTTGAGGACCTTTTTGGGAGCGGGGACGTCTTTTGGGAAAGGGAAATTCCATTCCTTTAGCTTTTGCAATCGATGTGGATACATTTCATGAGGAGTCTCCTTTCGAATCATTTTAATGTAGTGTTCAATCTGTTGTTGTTGCCACCTGGCAAGTGAAACTACTTGAGGATCTGGACTTTCTTCACTTAGTTCTGCATCTGGGTGCTTTTCCATGTAGGCATTCCACAGTTTGGCTTGTTGAGGCCAATCATAGGTCCTATCTGGTTGCAATCGAACCCCCAGTTGTAGCAATCGGAAGTACCTAGTCTTTCGGTCTACTGTACTGTTCTCTGGTACCTTGTTACTCAAAAAGGACGAATAGTCTTGTCGTTGATGACGCAAAAAGTCGGCGAGCTCTGGTTGTCGATATTCTTTACTCAGTGCCAAATTGGGATCTCCATCTCCAATCGTTTCCGTGAATCGTACTAGTTCTTCATATTTTTCTTCCCATTTTTGGTTGTTATGTTCTTGTCGTGGGTTGGGTGTTCGATTGGATAGTAGTAATGGTGCCTTGCGCTTTCGACCCTTGGGCATGAGTATCTCGGATAACCACGGAGTAATTTCTTCCAATGTCTCAAAGCAAGAATGATCAGCTGTACCATCAGTGGCAATAACTTTCTGAAGATCCTCAGCCCCTAAAAAGATGGCGGGATGCTGAAGGTTGGTACAAGTACGAACCGCAAAGAATGGACCGGAGACCTGGTTTGGTTCTTGCTTAATCCTAACGCTTTTACTAGGCGAAGGATGTTCTTGAGGTGGCTGCGACGTCATGATTAACCGGTTGTACGATCCTTTACCAATTGAGCGAATGATACAAGGATGATAATGAGGACTGTGTCGAAAAAACGAGGTCACTTTTTGCAGGTACGGAATTTGTGAACTCTTGGAGATGCAAGAAGATGAAATGATGTGAAACTTGAGGGGGCAAGCAAGAGGAAGGTCATGGCTACGGCTGCGCCGTTCAACCGAAGGGGGGGGACAAGCTTCATTCCTGGTGGCGGAATCGTTTTGGTCAGTCGAGTCGAAAAGACGATCGTACTGACGTTAGAAGTAACAGATTCTAACCGTAGATAACCATAGAACGAATGTCAGACCAAACAGTACCGTCGGATTCGTGCACATTCCATTTTATACCATTCGAGCGATGATGTACCGGTGTGGGTGCCGATTACAGAGTCGACCGATTGTTATTCGCAAGTGTACTTCCTTGGTGATCTGCAGCATTATTTTGTTGATGCAACGTGCTGTGGCTGCCATGACATCACAGAAAGCAGGCGCCCTCATCTTCTTGCACGGTCTCGGCGACACCCCCGCCGGTTGGAGTGAATTGAAGGAGACACTACCATCTCTCAAGCCACGATTGGCCCAACTCGAATATGTCTTTCCCGCAGCTCCTATTATTCCCATTTCGATTAATGGCGGTGCTACCATGCCTGGATGGTTCGATTTGTATGACTGGCCGATTGAGGTTGGATCCAAGGATGATCCCGATGGATTGCAAGCCGGAGTGGCGGCCGTCGAGCGACATGTTCAAGCCTTGAACGAAAAGGGTATTCCTAGCGACAAGATTATTGTGGGTGGATTCAGCCAAGGGGGAGCCATTGCCTTGTTGGCCGCCTATCAATCCAAAGTTACCTATGCCGGATGTGTTGGGCTTAGTGCCTGGTTGACACTTCCCGATCAACTAAATGTATCCGAGGCTGCTCGAAAGACGCCACTCTACTGGGGTCATGGCACCTTTGATGGCAAAGTAGTCTTTGCACAACAGGCATTTGGAGTGGCAAAGTTGACGGAGCAAGGTGTGCAAGTGAAGGACGAGAGTTTCAAAATGGGACACTCGTCCCATCCCAACGAAATGCAATCGTTCGCAGATTTTGTCGATCAATGCATCTTTGCCAAAGAGACAGCCAACAGCGAGCTGTAGTAGTCGGAAGCAACGGCTTCACAGAAATCGCCAAGAGCTGGGGTAGCGCACAAGCTTTCGAACCTATTGATACCAGATGTTACCGGGCACGTTATATTGTTGCCTCCTACGTTGTGGATATGGTGGTAATATACATCATAAAATTGCTCAATTACTGTTACGAAATGGTCTAACCCATGTCTTGATCGAAAATTTCCCAGTATCCCCCAAACCCCGTCACCCTCAGTTGGAGTCTTTTTTCGAGTACGCAGCCGGGGCATCCACCAAGCGGAAACTGTACTGTGTTCGGGTGTACCCATCCTCCCAATTGAGATCTAGATTGCTCGTCCAGGCATAGTCATTGCAAGCCGGATCATCGTCATTGCAGCACTGAGTGCAGCATCGGCATTCCATCTCTGGCCCCTCGCCATTGGATCCGGGATAGCAATCAGCGACAAATCGAGAAGGATGCATTTTCTTTTGCTCGCAAATGGCATTGGCGTTACCACGAATCGAGTTACTGTCCAGCAATAAAACTTGAAGCTGGTGCAAGTTTTGGATTTGTGTGGGAATGGTACCGGTCAATTGGTTCCTATTCAAAAGCAAGTAGTTCATGTTTTGCAAGAGACCAATCCATGACGGGATAGTTCCCGTCAAAGAGTTGGCATCCAGGTCGAGAAGCTGCAAGTTTGTTAGGCCCCCAATCCAATCAGGAATACTACCAATCAACTGATTGTCCTTCATGGACAAGTCTACCAGGTTGGTCAGGCGACTCCAGTCTAAAAATGGCTGTGAATCAAAGTGATTGCCAGATGTTGCCATGTAGTGCACATTGGTCAGGCGCGTCATGGTATCGGGAATAATGCCCGTCAAGGCATTGAAGGAGATATCAACATGCTTCAAGCTGGTCAAAAAGCCGAGACGATCGGGAATAGTACCAGAAAAACCACTGCTGTACGCGGCCAGGTATTCCAAGCTGGAATTTTCAAAAATGTCATCAGGAAGAGTTCCAGACATCATGTTACCGTGGATATCCAAAACTCGCAACTTGGGATGATTGAAAAAGTCAACAGGGAAGCTCTCATCCAACATGTTATCTGAAACATCCAATTCGCCTAGATTGGGCCAGTGTGCGTTGTGAAGATTACCCGTAAATGAGTTCTTCTCAAGGTACAGGGCCTCCAGGCTGGAAAGATTCTTCAACATTTCAATGTTACCAGTCATGCCTGCATTGCCATCCAGACCTAAGATCCGAAGATTGCTGAGACTTCCAATACTTTCTGGGATACTTCCAAGTATATGATTATCCCCCAATCCTAGAGATGTCAATTCCGTCATCTCACCAATCCAGAGTGGTAGAGTGCCGATTAGTCCCGTTTTCATCAATCCGATACCCTTCAGCTTTGCCATGGTGCGAAAACTCTCGGGAAAGTATCCACCTATCTCATTGTAATACATGTGAAAGACCTCGAGTTCGCCCAAAAATCCTATTTCATCAGGTATGTGACTTCCTCGGAGATTGTTCCAAGCTGCAAAACGGAATCATGATCATTATGGTGAGTCGCGGTTGCCTGGTGGTGGTTGTAAAACATCAGGTTTCCACCTTAAACTTACCAAGATTTAGTTGCATCACGTGACCATCATCGTTGCAGGTAACACCCTGTCGAGCGTAACTGTCTACAGATGTTTGAAACTCCTCATTCCAGTCACAATGGTCAAGACCAGACAAGAAGTTGAGTTGGGACGTCCATTGAGGCCCATTGAAATGATAGTATAATAGTGCCAATACGAAGCGTTCCACAAAGCGCTTGTACGTGATATTTGTCAATGGCATCTGTAGCATGTCCCCATCAGCAACAAAGGCCATGGCGAGTTGTTGGGGCGAGCCAAGTTTACGGAGCTCAGGCAACGTTGAAATTTGGTAGGAAAAGAGAAACTCTTCGACTTGTTGAACTCGGCCCGTTGGTGTAAAGACCCCTGCGCCGGAATCCGTTTTCTTGCCCTTCTGGACCGAAATGGCAATTCCAGTTATTAGAAGAGAAATAGAAAGAATAGCCAAGAACCCCACAAGCCATCGTTTCCATGATTTCCCTAATGCCAGTCCTCTCCTGACACCTGTATATTTGCCCTCGTCGGTAGTTTGAAGAACTTGGTCGTCGTGATAGACTTGTTGCTCTTCGAGATCCACGTCCTCCTCATCATCATTATCATCATGCAGGTCTTCGTTGGTCGAGTTATCTGAATCTGTGACTCGTGTGATAGAAGTCATGTTTATCCTTGGATTGACGAAGCTGCAAAAAAGTAGTAAAGCTGAGAGATCAAGCCCACCCTGATAGCACAAATCGAAAAAATGGTGGACAATCTTTTTTCGGAGGACTTTTTCACTTTTCTTCGCTTGGCACCTTATGAAAGTGAATGTCATTATTTCCCCGCAAACGCCGAATGCTTAGTGCGTCATTTGTTAATATATTCCACCAGGAACAAGATATCAATTAGGAAGGCGAACTTGCGCCTTCGTCGAGTTGAACTAACGTTAGTACCCTATAAATAATAGTTCACTGTCAAGAAATGAAATTGAAAATCGCCTACCGGTATTACCTACCGTACCAGGTACTAACGTTAATATTACCATTATCGGTGTCGCAATCTCAGGTGAAGATTCCGATCGAATCGATTTACTACTTGAAAGATATGGCTAACATGGACCGTGAAGGACTTCTCACTAAATTAATAAAAAGTGTTTGTACTTGTACAAGATTCCCTGGTGGTGCGTTTCATTTATGTTGATGCTAGTTCTTCGTCCATGCACTTGTGCTTCCTTGGGGTGCTTGCTTCGAACAAGATGATCGCCACCACCGAGCGCCCTGTTCTTGCACTGTCCGTTATAGATCAAATGTATGTTCTATCGTGATGCGTCTACGTGTGTGGTTCTTGTAAAACTTGATTTCCAAAGTTGTCGATACTGGAAAGTACCGGTTTTTTTGTTTTTGTGTGGTGTGTGGGAAGACTCGGGACTCGCCTTAGTGACAGACTGACGGTGAAACAAGCAAACGCCCTCGAATTTGCCGGTAGGACGAGACGCATCGAGCAACAATTCCTTTGAACTGAAATGAACACCAAACTTGAAGCCTTCGGAGTTGAAGAACCTCACAAGAATCAAGCAGTCTGGGACAATCTAAAGAGTTGGGTTAATGCGTACAAGGGAGGGTATATCCATCCAGCGCTCCTTTTACAAGAATGTCACGTGGATCACGAGAGCGACGGAACCGATTCAATGGAACGGGGTGTTGTAGTGTCTAAAGCCATTTCCAAGGGAGAATGGCTTATTCGACTCCCTTCATCATGTGTCATAAGTGGCGAGTTACTGGATTCTGAAGATTGCTCATCCGCCTCTTCGTGGCTTCAGTGTGTTGGAGCCTATTATCAAGCAACTCAAACCACCAGCGATACATGGCGACCGTATCTCGACTCATTACCTGCCCTCAATGAGTACGAAACCTTGCTTCACTGGACGGACGAGCAAGTACACAACTTTCTTGCCGGGACGACCGTTGGAGAGTTGGTCCTAGCCGATCGCAACGATCAATTCATGAACAAACGATATCAAGTGGCTGTTCGACCATTTCTAAGGAAACTGGGTTTGCTTAGCACAGCTGACACGACCTCTGACGACGTTGTGACCGACGAAGAATGGGACACTTTTCTTCAAGCCTGCATGTGCATATCAACGCGTGGATTTCACCTTGACAATTCCAAAGCTTCGGAGAAACAGAAGGTGCACTCTACTTCGAGTGGTGGCCCTTTTCTACTACCTGTTATTGATTTGCTCAATCACGATCCCTCTAGAAAATGTACTACCCTGCATCGAGACGACGCAACAGGCATGTTTTGTATGGTAGCTGAACGAGACATTGCCGCCGGTGAAGAAGTGTTCCACTCATACGGGGATTCGTTGACTGCGGCACAACTACTCCAAACATTTGGTTTTGTTCCGTCCAATCCAGTAGGCAACTCTTTTCCTGCAACACCTGTGGTCATGCACAAGACAAAACATTTTCTAGCTGCCGCTGAGGTGATCAAGAAATCCAGTATCCCCCAAGCTATTCAAAACGCCATGGCGTCGGAATCGTTGGGCACTACCGGTAGTGATGAAGAGGAAGTTTGGGATGTCAATGAAATTCCGTGCCGTCCCCTCAGCGAGGAGGATGTACCTGATGACTGGCTTTTCTCACGCAACGATTCTCCAACTGGATTGCTGCCAGATGAACTCATTACTTTCTTGGTCCTCCAGTTCTTGCCTGCGGAAGCCTATGAGGAAATTGTACTCGCCAATGGGAGGGTTTCTTCGTGGTTAGACCGTTCCATTATGGACGATGCTTACTTGCGAGAGTTGGTTTGTAACACTATTCTCGAAGCAATTCAACGCAAGAAAGCGGAATATGTTCCGGTAGAGATTACCAGCAGTGACGGTCCCT
The DNA here is from genome assembly GCA_019593585.1 of Nitzschia palea. Taxonomy (NCBI): domain Eukaryota; phylum Bacillariophyta; class Bacillariophyceae; order Bacillariales; family Bacillariaceae; genus Nitzschia; species Nitzschia palea. The sequence continues at coordinate 77,227 of SWEM01000052.1, read as the reverse complement.
CGAATTTGGCTTCATTATCACTCGAACCGTTCGAAAGAGACCGGCAACTTTTGACAGAACTTGTGCGTGTCAAACAACCAAGTAAAACGATACTACGCGCAATATATGGTTTGAGAGTCCGCATAGAAGAACTTTCGTCCCTGCAGGTTATGTACGAAGAGACCAAGAGCCTATTGGATCATCTCGAGGAGGCAGATTCGCATGGTAGCGTAGAAACTCCCGCCACCAAGCGACCCCGAAAGGTGGCTGAAACGGAATGATTAATCTGCATGTCTTTGAGTCGTGACGACAAGAGGCAGATTCACAAGGTAGCACGGAAACTCCACCGATCAAGCGACCCCGAAAGGTGGCTGAAACGGAATGATCAACCTGCTTGCTTTGTCTGTCGTGATGACATGATCTAGAAATACAACAGCTCTTATCGGAAGGATCTCTAACGTTGCTAGACTTGGTTCCATTGGATCCCAATGAACAACACGGGTTTTGCGCCTGACACATTCTGTTGCGCGATCAAAGGAACTTGGCTTGTCGTCAGGACAAGCTGGAGTTTCGGTAATCGCTGTCAACCCCAAATTCATAAAAGAAAACTGACAAAACGCCCTTCAGCAAGTACAGGCTCATACGGGTGCCTTGACGTTGGCAGCTAGCACCGGTGCTACCTTTCTTAGATAAATCACCGTTTGTAAAGAAATGTCATAGCAGATTACTACTGATTGATCCGTGGGCAAGTGAAGAAAACAATGTCATTAAAATAATAGTAACAGGAACAGCAGCAGCAGCAAAGAAGCCGGATGCATTTTCAAAATGTTGGACCATGGGTCTTGTATTACTACGACCGAGGGACTTTTGATTTACGTTGCGACTGTTTCCCACCAGCCATGGGATGTTTGGACTGTCGTGTGTTTTCGGCACGTGCCGTTGTTGACTGCAAAAGTGGAGGTGGGATTCTTTTTTCATCAATATCTTTCACAATTGCCTTAACCGTGCCAACCGCCTTTCTCCACCCTTTCCACAATTTCTTGCTCGAGGTCGAACCACTTTTTTGCGACACGTCCTGACTGCGCCGTCCAGTGTCTGCAGATTTGACTTTTTTAAGAGTTTGTTGTTGTGGTGGCACATCAGCTATTGGTGCGGATAATGTGCTATTAGAGATAGAACTGGGTTCTGAGCTCGTCCTCACAATAGAATCTTCCCCATCCCGTCGCGAATTCTTTTTTGAAGGTTTCGAGGCTTTCAAGGACTGAACAAAGGGGTTAGGGTAGTTGACGGGGCGGAGTGTTTCTGATTCCATTCCCACCGACGAGACATCGGCACGAATCTCATCATCGGTTGCCACACTTTTGGGGCTAAATGGTGTTAGGAGCGCTTTGTACGCCCAATCGTTAGCCTTCGACTCGATCATACTACTCTCGAGCGATTTGGCAGGTTGAGGCTTTTTATCTTGACGAGTACGAGCTAGTCGTGATCGGATGAGCGCTTCCTCTTTTTCTCGTTCCTCACGAGCAGAACGACTTTTTTGTTTTCGAGAATCTTCTTCTTTGGCTTCTCGTGTCTCGTCCACATTATCTTTGCGTCGAGGAGTTGGGGGGAGGGGATCTGTTGTGGTATCCTCGCTAATTGGCTGCGAACTCATACGAGGTGTCGGATCTCGTTTCATATTTATAGAAACACTAGCGTCGGTGGTGTCATAATCAGTCTCCACTGGAACTGGTGCTTTTTGTCGGGGGAGTTTTCGAAGTTGTTGTACTTCGTTGTCTTTGGTCGTCGAAGGCTTTTGACTCTTTTGGCCATCGGCACTACCGGTCGTTGCTGAAGTCTTCTTTGTCTTGGTCTTGGTCTTGTCCGGTTTCGACTCACTCACAACAACATTTTCGTCCTTTGTGGACATTTCCTCAGTTTTCTTTTCCATGCTTTTGTGGCTGCCTGTATCTACGGAATTACCTTTCGACAAGGAAAGCTCTTGTCGACCGATTTCATTCGCTGCTGTTGATTCAACGGTCTCTCCTGCCACCACTATGGGAGTCGTTGTAGACTGCCTTTTTTCGTTAAGGTAGCAACTAGGACTGCGAGATCGAGCACGGGGACGGCCAGCTACCACATCAACTTCCACGCCTTCACTGGTGGCGGCGGGACTTATTGTGCGATAGGACCCAAGTCCCCCATCTAAGGCCTCGTCCATGGTCAAGTCACTAAAAACTTCAGAGCGACGAGCAGGACTGACCGGATTGGTCCGTCCCAACATTTTGTTATTGTTGCCCTGTCTCTTGGAAGTGTGCTGGTTAATGTCACCGTTGTCGACAATGGAATTGTCGGTTGAATCGTAGTCAGCATCTTCTGCGCGACGACGATAAGGAGTTCCCGGACGACCTCTTGTTTGTGAACGAAGGCGATCCTCGAATTGTTCAGGAGTATCATAATGATTGGGAGTGTCATTGGGTATTGGTGATTGCGAACGGGCCATGGTAATCTTGTCCTCATCGTCACCACCATAGACCTCCGCGTGACGAGGTGTCTTGCGAAGGGGAGGAGATCGGATTCGCTTGTATTCAAGAGATTGTGCTCTCTGTGGTTGATCATAATTTTCAGGCTCATAAACGTCATCATCCAGTTGCCTCGCCATCTTTCGTAGTTGACTAAGGCCGGTTGGTGCAGGAGGAACGACAGGTTGTTTTTGTGAGCTATCAAACGCCGTCGCGGTGGTGGGTGGTACGTTTTCGTCCACAACAAGAGTGTCACCATTGGCGTCATCCGAAATTGGATTTCCTTCATCGTCGTACAAAACTTTTTTCGGAGGACCGTCTTGTTCTGTAGTGTTTGCCGTTGCCACGTGCACAATGGGTGGTTCGGGGAATGGGTTTGTCATCGGTTTCTGCACGGTAGCTGCCTGTGTAGGCGACAAAGAATCGGCGAGACCGCTTCCGCCCTTGGTAGAAAGGCCAAAGAAATCGCAATCGGCAGCACATGCCTCGACTTTTCCTTCCAGACCTGCACGATTTTGTTCATCTCGCCAGGTAACTCCCCTTCGTTTCTGGCGAGCCTCTGCGGCAGCTTGTTTCTTTCGATAGAGCCGAGAAGTTCGAAGGATCGACTGACTCTTTTTCACTTGACTGAAAGAGTACTTTTTGGGATTCAATCGTGCATTAGTAGCAGCTTTGTGTTGTGCGTATTCGGAAGCGGGGGGTTCATAGTGACAAAAGAGTCCATTGAGTACTTCTTCGGCGACATTTTCGAGAGGTGTTCCAGCAACACGATAGCGGGGATCGAGAGCCGCGAACATGGCAAATTCAGGATCTGCCAGAGAGGATGGTTAGTGGAATTCTTTCGTCAGAGATGGCTTCCTATTAAATTCTTCTTTCGGCTTTGTCACCAATGGTGTTGCTATCGTGAAACGTTGCGATGGCAACAACACGATAGACTGATGTGACAGGCTGTAGGTCATGCCGTTCCATTTTGGCGGTCGCCCATCGCAGAAATAAAGGAAATAGGTTTATTCCGATGCGAAAATATTTTAATGATGCGTTGCAGTCGCCAAAATGTGTTGGTTAATTAAATATGTCACAGAACATACCGATGAATACCACACACATGTTATTATGATATCGGTAACGGTACGATTGGCTAAAGCCTGGCCTTCCCACGACGTTATGTTTGCCTAGGCCCTCGGTCCCCCCGTCCTCCGGCGTCTCGACTTCCGCGTGGCTGTCTAGAGTCGGGGGTAAAATGTTGGATGGCGACCATGGGAGCTCCGAGATGGGAACCACGAAGTTTCTTTCACTGACTGACAACTCTGCTCGCCGCTTCCGGGTCAATACTTGTATAAGAAAATCACAATGACAATGCATACGGTCTGGGTTCGGCTCAATGCCGTGGTATTTTTTGGGCTAACAGTGTTATTGGGGCTTTCATGTTTGGCAGCGCTATCGAAAGTTGGCCACTCGCTCTATCATCAACCCAGTACGTTAACCAGTGTATGAGACTATGCTCTTGATTGGATACAATTGTTTCTAAAATCATTTCCCCTATCTTATTTTTCTTGTTGTCTGTCCGTGGATGTAATCATTTTGATTATTGTTTCACACAGTCATTCACAAATTGGAATTAAAGACGTTGCGGTCCTTGAAATCTCATGGTGGAGTGGATCGAGCGCTATTTAGTTTTGACATTCATGCCGATATGAGACCAGCCTTTCATTGGAATGTCAAGCAATTGTTTGTATACGTCGTTGCCAGTTACGAAACAGAATCCAAAAAGGTGAATCAAATCGTTATTTGGGACAAGATCATGGAGGCAGTTGACCCAAACAAGGTCATTGACCTGCAAAATGTATTTGTCAAGTATGCTTTGGTCGATCAAGGTGACGAATTACGTGGGAAAGAAGTAACGTTGCAGCTGATGTGGGACCATATGCCCATAACCGGTCTCCTCTATATGGGCGATCAAGTTCTTGAAACAGCTTCCAGCTTTACGCTACCAACAGATTATCAATAAATCTTGCCGTGCTTTACTCTGTGCGTCCCATTCATAGGTTACTCTTTTGCTGTGGTTACAGTAATCAGAAACATATTGTCTAACTGTAAGTGGTAGCTTTATACATTTCTTGTCTAGATGGTAAACAAACACAAACTCTCTAACTGTAAGTTGACATACAACGAATCCATGTGCTGGAAGCTTATGGATTGGAAGTCAACGAATAGGAGGAGGTGGTGCCTGCTCTGGTCATGGTCGTTACCGCACACGATGGTAAGGCGCAGGTTCCACGCAGTACCCATGCCTTGAAGGGATTTCCTTCAAAATGACTGCAAGCGTCGTTCTCGTAGCTCGTCTCGCGGTAGACGTTCGGATTCGGGTCGCAATCTTGGCAAGTGGACTCATAACACTTGTTTGCAAGGAACACTACACCACCATTTCCGTCACACGTGGCTTGGTAGAATCCAAGACTTGAAATGCCAGAGTCGCGACATACGCCATCGGCAATGATCGTAGTCCTTTGTTGTGGTGCAATCAAGTTGTAGACATTGCAGGGCAAGCCACCAACAGTACCCGATGACGTGGAGGAAGAAGCGCGTGTCATGTTGTAGTATCGGAAGTCCCACGCGCAGGGCACGACTGGTGCCTCAGTAACAGGTGCATCGGTTGGTAGAGGAACTGGTGCACGAGTAGGAGGAGCCACAGGGGCCACTGTTGGTGGAAGGGTCGGTGTGACAACCACAACTGGATCTGTCGCCGTGTCGTCAGCCCGAACTTCGAGTGGGCCATAGGAGACAAAAGACGAGACTATCAGGTCTTGGCATTGAAGGTCTCTCATGTCGAAAACTCCACCGCTAGTACCGTTTATATACGCAGAGTACTTCTGACAATCAGTGCACGTTGATTCTGAGCAAGCAGCACGCGTGAATTTGACAGCTCCTCCATCAGTACTGCACTCAGCCCGATAGTAAGGGCCTGGAGTTGGAAGAACGTACACGATTCGTAAGATGTCATTAACGAAGCAGTGATGGGGAAAAGCAGCGATTTCTTCCACTTACCAGGACCAATCATGTTAGTGTACTTGGTTGGAGGAATGTAGTGGCATTCACCGTCAGCGGTGATGTTCACCACTGGACTTGCCCAAAAACTGTTGCACTGATTGGAAACGTAAAACACCGCCTGGTAGATACATTTGTCTCCAGGGAACTCTTGTGCCGCAACGAATGCAATAACTGACAAGATCAACGCGAGAGAAGATTGAAGGAACTTCATTTTGCTGCAACGATATGGCGAAATCGCAATTTCTTGTGCAAACTATACTGTAGTGGCAGGGGACTCCTTCGGGGGTTCGGTGGCTTCGTCTTGCTTCGAGGAACAAGACTCCCATCTCAGCGTACCTGGTACTATGTAGATGTACCGGTGGAGCCCGCCGTATTTGTGATTCTGAACGGAGTATCGGCTTTGGTGCGTTGACGTGGCTCGTACATAATCTATGATTGTATGCGAGGTAACGAACTGCCTCCAAAGCCGGACACACGATCGTTAATACGCTCAATTTTCGCGCCTTATTTGAAGTAATCCGTTCGTTTGTAACTCAAAAAATTTGTTTGCCGACACATAATAACCCAAGAAAATTCCCTCCCATCTGAATTTGCGAGAAAAATATGGTCGCCACAAATCGCTTCGTTGACTGTGAAAAAGCACATCCACTCTCGGTAGCCACCACCGGTAGTACCTCGTCACTATGGGTACTTACATGCTTTCGTTCTAATTATAAGGTACCACTTTGTCACAATGAGTATCTAGCTAGTTAGGTATCTTCATGCAGAATGGTTCCAAATTGTTGCTAGTTGCTAGGGAAATCAAAATTGATCAGGTTGTGGATATGCCTTTTTTGGGCCAGCCTCCATTTGCTTGCTGTTGCCCAACTCGTCATGTATTCTTCTTCTTGTCAAATACAAACTATTGACATGTATGTGCTCCTTCTTCACTGGAATACCGGTAATGTTGTTGATTAGCTCCAGTTAATACCGGTAATCATTAATCCGTAGCGAATGTTGCTACTTGGACTTTCCGTGGGCTCAAGAACGACGCTGCCTCAAAGCAGCTACTAATGGCAGTGCTGGTTGGTTGAATATACTATACTACAGTTGTAGTTGTAAGTTGAAACAAGCAAGGAGTACCTATCAAACAATTCCCCAATAACCAAAGTCAAGGGTTGGTGTTTTTACCATTGGTGCGTATAGTTCCAAACATGGCCAATACCTATAGAGGTTCCTATGTAAAACACTTCATCGCGTGCTATTTTTCGTGGCACCATTTTGAAAATCATCACGAGCGGAACGTTGATACAAAAAAAATCAGCAAAAAAGCTGGAGAGATAGAATGACAGTTTGTAAAGGTTTGAAGCGAAGCAGGCTATTTTCATTTAGTTTTGGCGTCCTATGGTTGGTGGGTCAATTCTGCCAGCCTCAATCGTCATTTGTGGCACAAGCGCAACAACAACAACAGCAGCAGCAGCAGGAGGTGGAATGTACCCCAACCAATGTCGACTATGATTGGCAGCGGTGGGACTACTACCGATTATTAGGACTGACACGACCATCCGACACCAGAACACCCATAGATTCCAAAGCGATTCGCAAGGCGTATCGTAAACAAGCCCAACTTTGGCATCCCGACAAGCAATTGACACTGAAAAATTCCACATCCACGATCGAAGAGTCAACGGCAAGATTTGCACAAATAGCCCAAGCCTATGAAGTATTGAGTGACGATTGGAAAAGGAAAGAATATGATTTGTTTCTGCAGTATTGTGAAAGCCTTCTTAAGGAAGAAGAGGCTGCAGCACGGTTGTTGAAACGAAAGAGTTGGGCCAAGCTGTTTTCGGGCATGGTCGATCCGTTTCGGGTATTTGAAGAATTCTTTTTTGGAAAGGAAACAGATCCAGCGGACGAAGAAGGTTCTTGGTTTTTCGATATGCCTCCACTTAATGCAGACCCTGTTCGGATCACAAAGCATCAAGATGAATTTTGGGATCCCTTGCGAAAACATGACGTTGTCCGAATATCACAAACCGAAGAATACGCACCGGATGGGTCGGGACGATACTACTTTCGAATTGTGTCACAAGATTTTGTCAAGCAAGTGGACCCATACGATGGTAGAATATCCTTACAACCGCTGACTCGACCCTACCTAAGGGATGAAGGGTATAAAACCCCCAAACCCGCCAAAGAAGAACTTCCCCGTCAATCATTATTGTTCCCAGGGGATGTTCTCACACCCAAATCGGCCTTGTTGGTATCACCCAATCGCCGATACTATGCGGGCATTTCTCCCGAGTGCGTGTTGATCATCATGGCCGATAATCCTTCCGGTGACGACGTCGTGATTTGGACTTCCGATTCTCAGCATACATCGTCTACCGATTCCTTTGGACGTCAGAACCAGCACGAGTATTGTTTTGCAACCTTGCGAGGGCCGCACTTGGTAGTTGCGCTTGGTCGACCAGAAATGCCACATCGCATTTTGTGGTACAGTGAGGCTAGTGAACCAGAGGAAAACGATCCATCCCCTGGTGATGCGTCGACTTCCCATCCCTACTATACCTCCCCCTCGACGTTTTTGGCGCAACTTGACAATGACGGGTCACTAGTGGTATATAAAGTTTGGTCCTCATCCCCACACCTTCAAGAATTACCATTGGCAGCTCGAGCTTGGCTAGTTGCTCGCAACTACATGAACGGTGCCACGCGTGACGATCACTACGAGTCTCTTTTATCATCAGGGGTTGCTTCTTCCTATCTACCTTCGGCAGCTGCCACATATAAGCGTTGCATGTATGCCACTGGCCCTTCAGGGTGCTATCGCCTCGCACGACGACTATATCAATTGAGTTTCGATATTTACTTTCGAATCAAGACAATCGTGGCGAAAATGGACAGCATGTTTGATGTTTGGATGGATTTGATCATGGAAGAAGACAATTATCTCCAAGCTTTGAAACAATCCACGAGTGGCATAGGAGGTCAAATTTTGAACAAGAGTGCCCGGCTAGTGCGGCGTGTATTGGAATTGATCCTTTTCCGGTTGGAAAAGTAACTTCCATTGGCCTGACCGAGCGACAAAATACTGGACGCACGAAGGCCCGGTTTCGTGGAATTGCGTGCTTGGTGTAGGGAAGACATGCGACTCGCGTTGGCATTTGCGACGAAAGTGGATCTCTGCTCAACACCACACCACTGCGACTTTTTCATAGTACACCGTGTTTCCCGTTCCTAGGCGTTTTGATTTGGCCTGAACTAGGCCAAGAACCACCAGGGTCCACACACCTCGAACAAAATCCTGCGTTGATCCACCAAACTGATACAACCATTCTTCGCGAGGGATCGATAAGCGATCTTGTAATAGTCCATACAATTCCTTGGCAGGTGAAATGAGCCCCTCAACCAACTCGCGACGGTGATGAAGGCAACTGGATGGACTAAATGTATTGTCGGCTGGATTGGCTAGTTTCGAGGTAGTAGCGGATAAGGGATTCGACTGATCCCAGGCACGTATCAAATCATCCATGGATTTAATGACGGTCGCATACAAGTCGTAAATCATTTGATGAATACCTTTCATCTTTAGGTCGGAGGTGGGTTCAGATTCCGTTTCCCCAGTCTTATCTTCCCCTTGATTACTCGAGGCATGTCCTAATAGGATAATCAATTCATAAAGCAACGTTTGGGCTTGCAATTGTTCCGTTGATAGAGAAAGGGTATCTCCAGTTTGTGCCACGTTATCCTTTCCATTTCGATCCAAGTACCGACACACATTGACCGGCAACGTTGGTGCATCCAATGATTGGGGCAGCAAAGAATACATCTCAGCAAGAGGCTGCAAGTACGTCTGTGAATCGTTACGATCGTCGGAATTGGCAGTAGTAAAGACAAGAGGAAACAATATCCGTTGCCAATTCCACCACCATTGCATCTCTTGTTGCAGACATTGACATTCCTTCAAGGCAACGGCTTTGACCGAACCTGGCTTGCTCGATAACCATTTTTTGGCAGTCCCATGAACTTGGAACCAGGCTAGAAACAAGGGCTGTAGCTCCAGTCCATCCCAAACAAGACGAGAAGGATGAGAGTAGAAAGTGGTGACATGTGCCAACAAATCGGCGACAAATTTGGTCAATGATTGATGTTCCAAGGCATATTCGTTTCCTAATTGTAATAGTTGATCCATGGATGATAAAGGGAGTGGAGTCGTCTGCGACGTGTGAACAAGTTCTTGCCAGAATTCTTTCATCCATTTGGATGGACAACATTGCACATGACGCAATCGCAAGTTTGTGGGCCCTGGACAGTGGACATGGCCCACCACCACCAAAGAAACGGGAAGTCCATGCTCGACGCGCAATTCCTGTAATGTTGTGATAAAGTCATTCCAAACTTTTTTCTCCGAGAATCCACCGGGGTCCTGTTGTGACGAGTTTTGGTCACAAGTGAGATGAAACATTGCTCTCCTCATTTTCAAATAAACAGTAAGCAGAAACATAGGACTCACTTCCAAAATAATGACTAGAAAATCAAAGGCCATCGTCCGAGCGGCCCACCACAACAATAAATGTTTCATACTCGCACAGCGCTTCTTTTGCTGTTTGCGAAAATATCGAGCCGCATGATGTTGAAATTCTTGATCCATTGGGGTAGGAATGAAAACACATTGACGCACCAACAAATGCAAGGTGGCGTGTAACGTCGGAAGCAGCCTAGGTAGCCACAGCGTACAACATCGATTGTCTTGGTAGTGATATTGATAATGATCCCATAGCGCTTCAGACATGGCTTGACGATCCAATCGACATTGTGGAGGTGGCGAAATAATGGTCATTGGGAGCAACAAGTCTTCGAGAGTACTTTCCCCGTCCTTTTCCAATGTCGGCACAAGACTGTAGTATTCCATGGGACCTGTGGTCTCTGGTATTGTTGTCATCGTCGTTTGTTCTTGAGCCTTTGGTTCCAGCATGGTTTTGACTGTTGTTGCCCATGCTTTGCGTTGCGCTTGATGAATTCGCTGGTGCCATCTTCGTGCACATTCAATTCGAAAGAGATTGGCACTTTGTCGTGTGCTTGTGACACATATCGACGAATCGTCTTCCACAGAGGCATCAACGACCTTCGTAGCCCATGGTGGTAGTGTACGAGTTGCCATTGTCTTGGCTTCAATTTTATTTTTGTCGAAATCCTTTCATTCCAGGAGTCAACCTGGTACTACCGTTTGTACGATACTATGATATGGTGGAGTTAGTACTTACTTAGTTCTTCTTTGTTCGGCGTGAAATTATGGAATCATCCATCATCAACTACAAAATACAGATAGAGTTGCTTCCAATTTCCTAGTGCCACACCCCACCCCCTCTAGAGGGGGGCTAGGTCGAAAGCGCTGCTTGAATCTCCACTGCATCAAGAACGTTGTTGAGGATCAAGTAATGACGACTGTACGACTCTGTACCAACGAATTTTGATGGCCCCGTCGCCCGCGCTAGTCTTGAATACTTGTACCTTGCACCTGTAGCTATAGTACAAATCATATTAAGTGGAGTTGTGATGAGTTCTGAGCGCTTGCAATCAATATATTCCTTGCTACAAGTACAAGTTTACAGTTAATCCCGATGTCAAAGCGTTCTCCCTCCTACCAGCACCTTCTTGCTTGACAACGTGATACCCTTTTTCCATCGAAAACAAATGGTACGGGAACTTGTTTCAAATATCTGTCCATTGTTGATTAATTCCGTACATAGCCTTTTTGATCATGCCTATACACCTTTGGATATCTGCTGATGGATGGATCTACTCCTTCTCTTGTTCGAGTGCCGGAGGGGGAGATTCCATTTTCTTGGCATTTCTTGCCCGAGCATTTGTTTCTCCTTCATCAATACCTCTTTGGAATTCTTCGGGGATTTTTTTCAATTCCTCAGGAACATCATCCAATCCAGACTTCATTTGACCAATCATGCTTCCCAAGTTTTGAGGTCCAATAATAAAGGCTGCCACCACCACAATGATGGCGATTTCGGGACCTCCCAGGCCAAACAATCCTTGCGTTTGAATTTTGGCAACCGATTGTCGCTGTTGCATCAAGGCAGGATGGGTACCCGTTGGTAATCCATCGGCCCGATACAAGCTGGACGTTCCCGGTTGCCTGCCGCCTCCCGACACGACATGTGGCTGCAGCGGCACGACAAATCCCAAGATTTGGTGTAGGTAACCTATCAATGTCACAATAAACAATGAGTTGGAATACTTCATGTCGGGTGGTGTGATGAGAAATGATGTATCGACTGTTGAAAATATTGGATCAAACCAAATTATAAAAATTGATGGAAATTGAAGAAATCCCAAGAGGAGCAATCATCGTCATCGTTTGATGTCTAGAGTCGACTCATAGGATACAACGTCAGCGATTGTTTTGGTCAGCGGGTTCTACTCATTTTCTAGCTATAAAGACACCGGACAATTACTTTTATTTGAATTACTATAAAAGCAATCTAATCAACTGGGAAACATTTAACAGGATATGAAAGTCAAAGTGGCCATTGCCAGAATGCAACGCGGAGTCGAGGTTTGACTCACTGTCAGTAGCTGGGTGGTTGACAATCGAAATTTTGTTACAGGTTAGAATGCAGCAACTAACTTTTAACACAAAGTACTACGTAAATAGGTCTGAGTTTGATAGTCTGGTCCGGACTTGCCAAAAGGCATGCACACCAAGTAATAACCATCCAGCAACAAACGTCAAAGATAAGAATATTCTTCAACCGTAGTTGTAGTAGACTTGCCGTAAAAACTGGTGCAAGCAGTTGGACAACAGCCAATGGGGACCATGAAACAATTTTGTGACAGTCAACACAGGGTAGGTAACAAGTTTGGTAGACAACTGAAACCTGGAAATAGAAGAAAACCAGGTAAACTAACTGTAAGAAGGGATGGGAGCTCAGTTCGAGTCGAACGATTCCACTTTTCAACTTCTGGTACCCATGGGCTTTGGTACTCATAATTATTATCGTACTTGTACCATCATCGAGGCACTCCGAAAAACCGAGACGACCCATGGCTCGAGAAGTACCGTATTTTGTCATCCCAGTCATTCTCTCGTGTGTGGTATGTAAACGAACCAAAACCCAAGGCACCAGTATAACACGACCGATAAAGCTTTCAACTGCAAAATCCTGCAAGTACCTTGATAGATTCTCTTTGATACAAAAAATGGAAGGATCTACGGTATCCAAAGGCTTTCTCGTTGCCTGGTTGCTGGCGTTTCTAGCACCATCGACCTCGGCGGTGTCCTGCCAGACTGGATGGGGTAACCAAATCCAGGAAATTCCTCAAGATTGGATCAATGATGGATACTGTGATTGTCCTTTTGATGCTGTGGATGAGCCCAACACCGATGCTTGTTCGGGTTCCACTGTTTGGCCAGGGATTCCCAGAGGGACATCCACAAGGTGAGAGCGATGAGAGTGTAGCAAAAGATTCTTGAATCTCCATGTGGCAGCTTTGGGTTTTAGATGTACGCGCCATGTTGGTTACTGGTGTGCCCATGTCGCTTCTTGTCGTATTGTTTTTTCTTTCTTGATCATTAATCTGTCGTTTCTCACCATCAGATTTTCCTTGGATTTGTAGTTCATTGCCAGCGACATTTTCTTGTCCTCAACAGCCTTTGGTAAAGTTACCCCTTTCCCGAATGTTTGATGGAATTTGTGATTGTTGTGATGGTGCCGACGAGGCTCCTGGGTCATGTACCGATCATTGTGAAGAAATGTTACGAGAGGAACGAGAAGCACGGGCCAAGCGGGAACAAGCCTTTGCCATTGGTCATAACAAACGCAAACATGAACTCTATGGCTTTAAAAAGATACGAGAAGAAAAACTCAAGGAAATTCAAGAGTTACAACAACAAGCCGACTCTCTGGATCCCACTGTCCCTCTCGATCAAGCCAATGACCTGCAATTGGCCTATCTATCACAACGCATGACAGTGGGCACTGGTGTCGTGGCACCATCGGCCGTTTCTACCGAATTGGCAGGAATCTTGGCAGGACTTGCAACAACCGAGCTTACCACTCTCCTCGCGCTCCTCTGTCAACTTGCGGGAGAAATGGCACTCAATGATGACACAAATACCTGTGTTGCCTTGAGATTGGCAGGATTGGAACTGGGCATGTCCTGGCCCGCAGATAACTATCAAGATTCGGAAGCATTCAAGCTACAATTGTGGAATTCCACTTCCTTGGAATTGGCAACGCGAATCTTTGCCAATGTGGCAAATGAACAACGGCAATGGAAGGTGGATGAGATACCAGATCAACAGAAACGACGCCGACTACTGGAAGTTCGACTCAATGACCAGGACGACGAAGACTTGCTCGATTATGATGGTCGTTATGATGACGATGATTACCTTCATACAATGGGTCTCGACAAAGACGAACCTACTGGTGAAAAAGCCCAGGCTCAACCTGCTGATAGCTCGTCATCAGGAATCCAAAAAGAGCTTGTGGACAAAGTTCAAGCCCTTCCATTTTCGGTCACACGTACTGCCTTTGTGAATCGCGCCAAGGAAATCATGGCCCAAATTGCTGCAGTCCAGGCAGCACAATCATCCGAAACACCAGACGATGAGGACCAGCAAGAGGAGGAAACGCCCAACCAACCAGAGACTAAGGCAGAGATTGCCCCGACTTTTGACCCTGTCGCTTACAATATGCTTCGAAGCAATCTGCAACGCAAGATATCCACCATTACCAAAGGATTTAATTGGGGAGCGTCGTCCTTCTTGTTTACCTTGGCGAATTCTGATTTGACGGAAGATCAACTACGCCAACTTGCCCTGTACACGATCTATCATGGAAATATCAGTACCCTACAAGTGTGGCAAGTTCTTCAAGTGGCGGTGGACGAGTTATTAGTCCCTCCACCACCTACTGACGCGGAGACTTGTTCTTCCCCATGGGTATCGTCTTGTCCTCCCAAGACGATTACGCGCAAGGGCATCACTGTACCACACTCAAGCTTGGTTCAAGCTGCCCAAAAATTTTGTTCCGAACAAACAGAAGCCACCATGGCATCGTGTGCGGCTACTGCTGCAGTCGATGCCAATGACGTTCCCACGACGATTCCCGAAGGATACTATGGCTATTCAACTCCAGTGCCCAGAGATCCGGAGGATCCGATCGCAACCATCTTTGCTCCCCTCACTGCATTGCCTGTTGACAAGGAAGGTTTAGAAAATCTTCAAAAGGAACAAGATCGTTTGGAGAAGGAAAAGAAGGATCTCGAAAAGAAAATCTCTGACCTTTGGAAGGAGATTGGTGGAAAAGATGGGGACGGGATGGGACCCAACGGAGAATTGTACTCGTTGGCGAATAAATGCTTTGACGTCGAAGCCGGCAAGTATACCTACGAAGTATGCGTTTTTGGACAAGCCAAGCAAAAGGACGAGTCTGGAGGAGGTACGGGATTGGGCTCTTTCACCCGAATGGATCGTGACGAGGAAACTGGACAACGGATCCTCTTCTGGGAGAATGGTCAAAAGTGTTGGAATGGGCCACATCGGTCCGCCACCGTGTATCTTACCTGCGGTCCGGACAACAAGGTCCTCTCAGCAGATGAACCAGACACTTGTCGATATGTACTCCAAATGGAAAGTTACATTGCCTGTGATGACGAATACAAAAAACGCATGGGACTATGATCCTATCAAAATTACTATAAAATAGTAGAATTCAGCTACCACAAACGTTTCAAACCATGTGGCCCTGTAGCGTAACAAATACTCCACTTCCAATGCCCTCCTCGTTCAAAAGTTCCAGTTCGATGTGACCTCCTGCCAACAAAATCTTGTCAGCTGTTGTGTGAGCTGTTCCAATAGTCACATCCGTGTCTTCTTTTCTTTCATTTCTATCCAATCCCTGTATCTGAATTACTTGATCATGGTCCAGGAGCTTCCAGTCGTGCGTTTCATTCCATTCTGGAGTTACATTGTTGTGTTTGACAGTTGTCGTGAATGTCGTACCACTGAGTCGGACTTCAAAATAGACATCAGGTACGTCAAAGCCAAAGAGCTCTTCTCGGATTTTCAATCCACGGGCCCTCACGACAGTTAATTGCAAGGTACCAACTGCAGGTTCATCATCCAAGTCGAATCGAACAGAATTTCCGTTCATCTTTGGTGGCGAGTGAGGCAATGATCGGGAGCATAACGATGTACCCGGTTTGAGAGGAGGACTCAACTGTTTCCTGGAAGCAGAAGGCGAACTTGTCACGGGAGGTTTTCCGACCCCACTCAAGGAAACACGATATTCCAGCCAAGCTCCCTCGTTGCCAATCGTTCGACGTGCGGTCAATGTGTTCTCAGGAAGACTTTTTAAACTTGAAAATGAAATCGATAAGGATCCCAAAATTGTGGGTTTTTGGTCAACGTGGTTGATCAATTCCAGTTTCACTTCCGCGTTGTCATCCCGTGGCATATCAGTCGTGATAGGAATCGTTACACCTTTATCGTAAATTGGGTTGAGTGGGTCCCATCCAGGACAGTCGTAAACCATCTTTGAATCGTATTCCTTCCCAGCAAAGGTTACTTTTACAAAAGTGCACGCTTTTTTCCGGTCCAAGGGGAGTTCAAAGGCTCGACTGATAATGACAACCAGCAATCCACAAATTTCGTTATGGATTGCTTCATTTGAACTATTGTTGGGATCCAGACTACTCAAATCTGTTGTCCACTCACAAATATCACACGACAAAGTTATGAAGGCTCCAGTCTTTTGTTTGGACTTTTTGGCACGATTGTACCTTTTGAGTGGAATTGTGACTGAACGACGCGGCGATACGAGCATATCTGCTACTGTAACATTTGCCGCACCAAGATCATCGTCAGAGTCTAAAGGATTCTCGTCTTGATCCCATGCCTGAATTTGAACAAGTTGTTCACGGTCGTAAAGGCAGAAATCTCCCCTTTCATCCCATTCAGGAATCAAACTGTCTCGAATGGTTCTGGTTCGCCACAACTCTGGCAGGGCACCCAATGAAGCTTGCAAATATACATCGGGAACGTCTGTTTTAGCAAGGAGGCGTTTTTCCGTGACAAAACCCTTGCCGTGTTTTACCGTCAATCGAAGAATTCCCAGTGGCGGCTGGTACGAGTCCAAAAAGTTATTGGCAGAACTCATCTTGTATAGTCGACGATGCGGCAAGACGCTGGTAGATAAACTGGATTGTAGAACTTGTTGGACCGTGGACTCGAGTACCGATAATTCTGCCAACGAAGCCATGCCAGTAAATGTAAGATCAATCAACGGCATGTTGATGAAACTATACTGTACTGCTGACACAATGGGTAAATCGTTCATGAGAGGTTTGAAGACAATGGCCATTCGTCCACTGAGTTTAAGATGCTTGATTCCGAATGATCCGATGTATTCTGCCGTGAGTTGGAAATTACATTCGCCGTCCCATTGGACATCAATATCAAACTGCACGCTTCCATCTGGTTGCAAAGGATGCACCTTGATGTTGTCCATTTTCATGGGGACGTCACCTAAATCCAGTTTTGTGAATCGACATGTTTTCATGGGACCTGGCAACTCGGCAAAGCATGGCTCAATTGATGCTCGAATCGATTCGGCTCCTGCAATTTTCACGTACGACCACAACTGTTCCATAATGTCAGTAAAAAAGGAACGCTTGGACAGGCCGATTCCACGCAAGAATCTTGATCCAGGAGCCTTCGATAAGGCAGCTTCGATATTTTTCTTTTTTTTCTCTTCCACATTGTTGATTCCTGTCGTGGAAAGCCAAACCAATGCCACCGCCGATATGGCACCACAAAGAACACCACTCCAAAACGATCCTCTACTCGACATGATTCCGCATACAGTTTGCTTCCGATTGCTGCACTATGCTTTTTCTTAAGGAGTTTTCGTAACTGTTTTGTCTCAATAGTAATCAAGTCTAGGGCAACGAACGGATACGAGACAGTGGCAATGATGTTGTTTCTGCGGGCGATGCAAGTACACTCTCCTTGGCGATTTTCCTTGGTTCCCTATTGCGTTTATATGTACGCACCGTCGAAAAAGATTCGCCTTGCCCAAAGTTCCGAATCCATGAATCTAGCGTACCAGGTACAGACGCATCGACGCCGGAAAGAACTTTAGTAGCCCTTTTTCAACGAAGTTGGTCTGCCGGGTCCACATCAGAGATGGCGAACAAGCCCCTTTCTCGCCAACGCCGACACGCACCGACCATGATGTTGACCCTTTGATATTATCATAGGAGCGGTGATGACCAACATGTCGTTGATTGCTGCATCTCGGAGATTAGGCTCCGTAGCCGCCAAAAAGGCAACTCGTTCCTTTTCTTCCAAAGCGGAAATTTTGGCTGGTAGTGGGTACGTCCAGAGCGATTTCCTCCCCAAGGGAGGGAAGATCGGGTAGCGAAATTCCTTATTCCAAGGAGAATTTTTGTATTGGAGCGCGACCGCGTCTAATACATGTTCGCTTTTTTCTCGTATTGCAGGGCCTATGGTGTCACTCTGGCCGATGAAGATAGGATTTTCACCAATTTGTATGGTGAACAGGATTGGCGTATTAAGGATGCCATGAAGCGTGGTGATTATCACTTGACGAAGGAAATCATGTGCATGGGACCGGATTGGATCGTCCAAGAAATCAAAGACTCGGGACTTCGAGGGCGTGGAGGTGCTGGTTTTCCTTCTGGACTCAAGTGGTCCTTTATGCCCAAGGAGACGGATGGTCGACCTTCCTTTTTGGTAGTTAATGCGGATGAATCGGAGCCTGGAACCTGCAAGGATCGTGAAATTATGCGAAAGGATCCACACAAGCTCATTGAGGGATGTTTGTTGGCTGGTTATGCCATGCGAGCACGTGCCGCCTACATTTACATTCGTGGAGAATACTTCAATGAGGCAGTTGTGCTAGATGAAGCCATTCATGAGGCCTACAATGCTGGTTTTCTTGGAAAGAATGCGTGTGGATCGGGCTACGACTTTGATGTCTTCCTACATCGAGGAGCTGGTGCCTACATTTGCGGTGAAGAAACCGCCTTGATTGAAAGTCTAGAAGGACGCCAGGGCAAACCCCGTCTCAAGCCTCCATTCCCAGCTGGTGTCGGTGTCTTTGGATGCCCCTCCACTGTGACAAATGTTGAAACTGTTGCCGTCTCTCCTACCATTCTCCGCCGTGGAGCTTCCTGGTTCGCTTCGTTTGGAAGAGAAAACAATCGTGGTACCAAGTTGTTCGGTATTTCTGGTCACGTCAAAAATCCCAAGGTTGTGGAAGAGTCCATGTCAATCCCTCTCCAAGAATTGATCGAGAAGCATTGCGGTGGTATGCGAAACGGATGGGATTCCGTCCAAGCTTGCATTCCGGGTGGTTCGTCTGTCCCCGTTTTGAACAAGGCACAATGCGACGAAGCCTTGATGGACTTTGACGACTTGCGATCCAAGGGATCTGGTCTTGGTACTGCAGCAGTTACCATGTTTGACAAGAGTGTGGACATGGTTGGAGCAATTCGCCGATTGTCTCATTTCTACAAGCACGAATCTTGTGGACAATGCACACCTTGCCGTGAAGGAACGTCGTGGTTGGAAGATGTCATGATCCGCTTGGAGAAGGGTGATGCTGACAAGCGCGAAATTCCCATGTTGGAAGAGATCTCGCGCCAAATCGAGGGACAGACCATCTGTGCCTTGGGAGATGCGGCCGCCTGGCCGATCCAAGGCCTCGTCCGACACTTTAAGAAGGATATTGAGGCTCGTATTGATGACCCATCCAGCTTTGATGCCGAAGCAGCCTTTCAGAAGTCATGGAGTGGTGCTCCCTTTAACAACGATGAGTGGACCAAAGAGCACGGTGCAGGATTGACGTACAAAAGAGCCAAGGCATAATTTGATATAACTAAAAAGTGGTTGCACAACCCTACTAATCCTATTCCTTTAAGACAATTTGTTTTGTATCAACATTTTTCTATAAAATACTTGGTGCTTCTCTCGGGGCCTTTTCACGTTTCACAGTCAATATTGGTCTGTAATCTGTAAAGTGATGTTTTACTGTTTAGTTACAAGAGCACCGGTACAGGTGGATCGAAAGATGTGCAGAGGCGGATTTTGATTGGACTACCTGGTTCGTGACCCAGTCGATACCCAATTTACCTTCTGACGTTGCGATCTTTTTTTATACCCTCGCCAAACCCCTTGGGTTGATGTCAAGGCATCACCATCCCTCGATGAGCTGGAATCGGGAGTCCCGATAGTGTGGCAACAACATCTACCGGGGTATCGTATTATCACAATAACAAACGAGTTCTCATAGCTATTGCGATTGTGAAGCAGCATGAAGTTCGTGGGACTTGTAGCATTGGTGGCAGTATGCCAGTCCAGTGCCTTTAACTTTGGGCAAATGATGCAAAAACAGAAATCCTTGCAACTCCAGGCACACCTGTCAAGTGAGGGAGATTCTCGTCGTAATTTCATCACCAAGACCGCTGCAACCGCTCTATCGATTGCTTCCAGCTCGGGTCTAGGTTTGGGTGTCCTTGCGCCACCAGCAGCGAATGCCGTCGGTGGTGTTGGCAAAGTCAGTGAGCGATTGAGAGCGTAAGACCACAAGTCCTTGCTATGTTCTGATGACCGATTGTGCTGATTGGATAACACTCCTTTGTTTTTTTTGTCTTGTTGTTGTTGTTGTGTCTAAAGATATGGACTACCACCTCTTGGACCCGTTCCCAATGGCTTGACTCCATTGCTCGAGATCTGGGGAAAAGGAAAGAACCGATTTCCCCTTCTAGTGTTGATGAGTCATCCAGTTACATGGGTAGTAACTCTTCCCAGCAACGACGTCAATGGTGAAGATGGAACGATCCAAGCTGGTGAATACTCCAAAGGAGATACTGCCACCCTTTTTGTTTACGCAGAGGGTGGACATGTAGATGTAAGTGACACTCGCAAGGTTTCTGTCAACATGATTCTCCGATAAATGGCCTTCTCATCATCTGTTTCGCTCGAATGTTTTTGTAGAACATTGCATCGGCTGGGAAACCTTTATATGAAAAAGTGCTTCAAAAGGCAATCTCACAAAAGTCGGCGAATATCTACCAAAACTTCAAGGTAACAAAAATTGTACCTCAAAGTGGAGCCGAATACGATGGAAAGGAGTATGTGATCTGTGATTTCAAGTATGAACTCTTGACTGGAGCTGGATTTGAAGTCGATCGTCGAGGTGTTGCTGCTATTACTAGCCAAGGTCCAGCGGTAGAAGTGCTCTGGGCTGCCAGTACTCGAGAACGGTAGGTAGACTGTAGTTCCGTAGTTCCCCCGATTGGCACTGATCTTCAGGATCATTTCATTTTCTAACTATGTTGTTCGAACACCTCGTTTTGCATTCTACAGTTACAAGAAGACTGAGCCACTGCTTCGGGACATTGTCAGCACTTTCCGTTGTTATGCAGATGGGCTAAACTTTTCAAGTGAGCTTATCCAATACGACCTAGAAAAGGTCTAGGTTCTTGTGTTTCCTCAGTGAACCAGTTAAGATAGTTACGCTAAATACCAGTAGTTTCCCATAGATATGTACCACGTAGCTAATATGTGTGCTGTCAACTTTAGATCGAGATGACAAGATCGAATCTCTATCAATCATCAATGAATTAATATGTTGCGTTGCTTTTCGTTCTCCATATCCAACTATTATCCCGGCCAATTGTGTCATGTAGAATCGGAATGCCCGCTCATGTCAACCAATCGAAACTTTAGCAGTCTTACTGTTAGGACTTGCCTGATGAATAGTAATTGCTACTTTACGATCCTAGGAGTGCCAAAATATAAAGTCTAGGAAGTAATGTGAATCTAGCATCGTCTCAAAAACAAGTCTCAAAGAAAACCTTGGAGCTATTTCAGTTTATCGTTAACTTCTTCTATAAATGAAGCCCGCGGTGGCTGAGGGCCAGAATGGATGCTGCGCAAAGAAGAACTCTATGGGACCAATCCATGGTCATCTTTTACCTTGGGAGGAGGCGGTCTATCCTTTTTGATCCTTTGGGCCTCGTAAAACTCTGCTAGTCTCGTTTGGAACTGTTCTTCTCGTTCTCGGCGAATCTCATGAGCACGGTTATTCAATCTTTCTGCTCGTTTGTCGCTTCCCCAATGTTGAACTTCTGTATGTGTGAATCGATTATCTCCTTGAGCGCTCTTCTTGCGACGAATCTCGTCATCCAGGACGGAAACAACTTCGATTAGTTCGTCGATTTTTCCTCGAACCTTGGCGAGCTCGTTTTCATCCTGTTGACAGACCCTTTCAAATGTCGCTTTGCCATCTTTATCATAAACCAGGCGCACGTGATCTTTACCTTCTGCAATGACTTCTCTTTCGTCTAGCCGATCTACTATTCGCTCAAGTGTTTCAATGCTCAGATTCTTTTCATGGAGTCGGTCGACAAGTGTGGACCGATCGTTGCTAAAGAATAAATGGTCAATGAGATGGTCTGTTCTCTCATCCTCCTGAGCCTTCTTCTCTGCCAATGCCACATGAACATGGTGTTCAGCTTCGAGAGCACTTTGGCGAAGCTCCCGTGCTCGTTGTAACAACCTTTCCGCTTCGGATTGCTCCGATGAGGCAGTTGAGAAAACGACATGACTTGGATGATTGCTTTTTCCTAGCTTCCACGACAGCCCCAACCCTGCCGAGACGTCATACCTTTGGCTCGGGTGTACAAACGCACCAGAAGTGAGTCCGGGAAGCGCCAAGAACGTCCAATATAATCTCATGGTACAAAACACTTTGAAGAGCAGGTCTCCAGTCTGTTCTTTTTATGATGGATGCACGGTGTGTTCTCACTTCTCACGTTTTGCACAAGATTTCTTGCATGACTACCGGTAGATTCTCAACGAATCAGTCCATTGTCGCTGGCATGTCGCAATGTCAAGATATCGAAAGTCGGAGAAGTCTAGGATATCGTCTGTACGACTATCCGCCACCGTGGGTATGCATCCAACAGGCACCATTCAAATACCAAATGCAGTCAAAAGATGAAAAAAACAGAAGGAACCACTCAGTTCATTTTTCTGTCGCTGACAAATTACCAGATGCAGCGCTGAAAAAATCACCATAGCCTAAACAGCAAGATGAAATGAAGTTTAACTACAAGCTTCAAAGACTATGTGGAGCCTATTATGGCAATCCCACTACCGTTGACGCATATGGCGGCAGCGGCAAGGGGACCGGGTCGAACGTACTGTACACATCCGATGGGGACACTTTGTTGTCGTCGGTTTCCAACAGAGTCCAAGTATTGGATCTCAAGACTCACGCCGTGCGAACTTTGCCGGTAGAGGCCCGTTCTAATATCAAATGCATGGCACTTTCACCCAATGATACCTTGTTGTTGGTTGTCGATGTGCAATCCTATGCCATGATTATCAATTTTGTACGAGGTGTGGTCCTGCATCGTTTCAAGTTCAAGCGAAAGGTTCGATGCGCTGTCTTTTCACCCTGTGGACAATACATTGCCGTCACCCAAGGGAAGCATATTCAAGTGTGGTTTGCTCCGAATCACATGCGGAAAGAGTTTTCACCACTGATTCTGCATCGAACGTACACTGGTCAGTCCAACGATACAATTCATATCGAATGGAGCTCTGATTCGTCTGTGATTGTTGCTTGTAGCCGAGATGGCACTGCACGGATATGGAGTACTCACACGACAAGGGACTATCTACCAGTTACTCTAAGTGGTCACAAGACGCCTGTTGTTGGAGCCTACTTTGCTTACTCCCAAGATCAGTCGAGAATCGACGCTTGTTACACAATAAGTCAAGATGGTGCATTGGTTACTTGGAGGCCAGATTATGGAGATAAAGTCTCCGGAGACTCGAAAGAAGACATCGACCTTCCTCCTGCGGAGAACGACTTTGAGGCTCAAATGGATGAGGCAGTCGATTTCTTTACTGGTGGCGCCAAGCTTCCAATGGTGAAAGCTGATTCTGCTTTGCATGAGACGAAATCGCACGCGCACCGGCTCGTTGGATGCTCTTGGAAACATGACTCGCGTCATTACTTTAACCAAAGTGGCGCGACTATCATGGCTGCAACCTACAACCAAAAGTCGAAACTTTTAGCTCTTGGGTTTTCGTCCGGGGTGTTTGGCATTTACGAGATGCCATCCGTGGCAAACATCCACACTCTATCCGTTGGGTCTAATCAACGAATTCAATCCTGTGTGCTCAACGAAAGTGGCGAATGGTTGGCCCTTGGCTGTCCCACATCTCAACAACTTCTAGTGTGGGAATGGAGATCTGAAACCTATGTCCTAAAACAACGAGGTCATGCATATGGAATGCGATGTATGGCATACTCCCCAGACGGAGTTGTAGTCTGTACTGGAGGAGAAGACGGTAAAATCAAGTTGTGGAATGCCTCGAGTGGCTTCTGCTACGTTACGATGGAGCAATCCCATCAAGCCCCAGTAACAAGTGTGTGCTTCGCCAAACCAAGTGTTGTTCTGAGTGCGAGTTTGGATGGAACCGTCCGAGCCCACGATCTCAACCGGTATCGAACGTTCAAGACGCTTACGACACCGACGCCTGTACAGTTTCTGAGCCTTGCTGTCGATCCAAGCGGTGAAATTGTCACAGCAGGCTCAATGGATCCCTTCCACATATATGCATGGAATCTGCAAACAGGCAAGCTCCTCGATATTTATACGGGACACAGCGGCCCCGTGTGCAGTCTTGACTTTCAAAGTAGCGGCGGAACTCTTGCCAGTGCCTCGTGGGATGGCACAGTAAAGTTATGGGACCTCTACAAGGGAAACGTCCCCACTGAAAGCCTCCAACACACCTCAGATGTTGTTTGTGTTGCTTATCGACCAGACGGAAAGGAAGTCTGTTCAGGTACTATAGGTGGTCTTTTGAGCTTTTGGGACGTGGAGAACGCCAAGCTCAAATACGAGATCGATGGTCGTCGAGACATCGCAGGTGGGCGCAAGTTGAATGACCGCCAAACCGCCGACAACAACGCTGCTTCAAGATACTTCACTTCCGTTTGTTATTCGGCAGATGGATCATGTATCCTTGCAGGTGGAAACTCGAAATATGTTTGTATTTACGAGATATCGCAACAGATCCTGTTGAAAAAGTTCCAAGTAACATTTAATCGAAGCCTCGATGGAGTTTTGGATGAGGTACGTTTTTCTTTGCACGTTTTTTCTGAGTTTCTTGATGGACAAGGGGAGCGCAATGATCGATGTATCCCATAAACGTTTGCAGAACACGCTGACGGGCTTTAGACCCCCACTGGAGTTCATAACTTCCTTGGATGTCTGAGCGTTTCCTTAGTCCATCTGAATCCATGTCCTTGAAACACGAAATCGGGCTAATGCTTTGCTTCTTTTTGTCTTTTAGCTAAACTCAAAAAATCTGACGGACTTTGGTCCCGTCGATGATCACGCAGATTCAGAGGACGAAACAACTTACAATGCGATTCGGCTGCCGGGCGCAAAACGTGGCGATGATGGATCACGGTCAAGTAAGGTCGAAGTTTTGACAAGCCAAGTTTCTTTTCTTCGACTGGCCGTGAATGGGCTGCAGTGTCCGGGGAAGGGTTGCATGTGTATTCTCTGGATGAGGACATGATTTTCGATCCCATTTCACTAACTGAGAACGTTACCCCCGCAGCAGTCGAGTCGAAACTTGTCAATGGCGACTACGCTGTGGCGCTGCAAATGGCCTTACATCTGAACGAGTTTGCTCTGGTCCGACAAGTCCTTGAAGATACGCCTCATGCATCCATTGCTCATGTTGTGCGTTCCACAAGTCCAGTACACCTCGAACGATTGATGCAGTTTATTGCAAAAATTATGGATGCATCTCCTCATCTAGAATTCTACTTGGAATGGGGCCTTCAAATCCTCACTACCCACGGCATTCATATGGATAAGAGTCGAACATCCTTGATGCGAGCATTTCGAGCGATGCATAAAATTGTTCAGACAAGACATGATGAGCTCAAAACGATCTGCAATCAAAATCGTTACAATTTGGATTTTATCGCATGTCAAGCACGTCTGGTGAAAAGTTTGGAAGATCAAAAAGTGGATCACGACGAGGACGAAGCACCGAACAAGCGCGTAAAAATTTCATCATAGCCCGTTAATCTTGAATTATGTTTCGCAGTTCTATCATTAGCCATCCACGCAATCCTTGAATTCATCGTCATTGTCAGAACCAAATGATGGACTTTTTGTGAGAGCAATGTCACTCCCATTCCCAGTAGTGGCAACCCCTTCTGCGTTTGTCTCAACTTTCACCGTTTCCTCCACTCGCTGTTGAAAAGTTGCCGCAAGTGCTTGTATGGACTCTTGATACTCTTTTCTGGCTTTCTCTAGTTCCTGTTCTAGCTCCTGGACACGCTCTCCCTTCGCGTTCCGTACGGATTCTAATTCGGCTTCTTTCTCCATTACCTTCTTTTGCATTGTTTCCAGCGCTTGCTCAAATTCACTTCGTGCTATCACAAGCTCTGTTTGGAGGGCTGCCAGTTGCTCATCGACGTCGCTACTTTCGTTGGGGTATTCGTCCTTCTTGGCTTCCTCCAACTCTTGGGTCTTGGACGCAAGTTCCTTGGTAAGTTTTTCAATTTGTTCCCGTAACACGACTTTCTCTTCTCGATATGTTTCATCAAGCCCGTCGCCGAGATCATAGGTTGATATTCGAATTGCCAACTCTTCTTCCAAAGCCTTTATCTTGGCAGTGACAGCCGCACACTCATTGTCGCTATCGTCTCGTGCCTTTTGGGTTGCCGCCAATTCAATTTCAAGAGCCTCAACTTTTTGTACTGCAATGGCACGTTGATTCCGTTCTTCTGCTAATAGTCGCTCCATCACTTGCAAGGCTGTATCCACCGATGCCTTGGTTTTTGCCTTTTGTTCTTCGGTAAGTGTCGTTTTTCGTTCCAGGGAGTAGTCATCCATCATCCAAAGCTGATGTGGAGCATCGACCAACTGAAATGAGTTTGATCGCGTCTTTTTACTTTTCCCAGGTGAATTAACAAGGTCTTTGGTTCCAGGTTCATAAACTGGCGGTCGCCGCGTGTGTGCCGGGCTATCCATGGCTGCTTTTGGAATCGTGGCATCCAAAAGAGCTCGATTATACACGTCGACACTACATTGAATGACCACATCACTGATGGTAGATAGCCATTCCATTTGTGCTTGATGGTGTTCAAAACATAATTTCCACTTGGTTTCTTGTGCCAATCCTACCGGAACTTTGATACTCAAACAAAATGGAGATGGTGCGCCCGAATGACCGAACGTGGCTTGGACGGAAGCCTTTTCTTCGGCAAGATCTAAATACCCACGTAGTAGTTCTTGTGGATCATTGGACGATGACAATGCCTTGGTTGGATCGGAATCAAAGTAAAGAAGCACGGCTCCACGTAGTTGCAAGAAGCGAGATTCCCACGCATTGGTGTACGACGCGAGTTTCCCCAATCCACCCCGACGTTTCCAAACAGGACCTGAAAACAAAATAGGTTCTTCTTGGAGCAAGCGCTTAATTTCTTCGTCTGTTTTTGCTGTTGTTAACTTGATAGAAGTCCCACTAGCATTGGAAAGAGCAGTCGATGCCGCGTTCAAATTCGAAATACTGGCTTGACGGGCCTTGTTGGCAGCCTTTTTGGTATTTTCCAAAAACTTGTTCATCGTGTGTTCGTCTTACTTGTCCTTGGCGATGACTATGCAGTCAATACTGGTAGTGTTGTCAACGTTGGCTACACGCCTTGTTGCTCGAACCTTCCACTTTCTCTCGTCGGGAGTCGGGAGTGGTGGTTGTGACACCAAAATGCCAATTTCCGTTGACTGTGACGACGCTAGCGTGGGACGGAGTACCAGGTACCTGTAACCTCCGCTCTACTCGCGCACCCCTTTTGATTCGCCTTGTCCGTCCGTACCCGGTACTTGTATGCGCTCCTCTAGTCAGTAATGAAATCTATGGAAAATGGAAAAATAGATTGAATATATTTACACAACTATTTGCTCAAAAGGGGATGCCAACCCGCCCAACCTTCAGGGGCCACACCACCTTTGGATTTCATAAAGTTCACAAGGTAACTGCAAGGTCCATCAGCCGTTTCAGCTCGATATAATTCCTTGCGATCTGGAGTATTGTCCATTTCATCGTGCAAGTAACCTTCCTCCATGGCAGCCTCTACCATGATTTCATTGGCGCTTTCCAATCTACGAATGGCTGCCGGCCAGTCACCAGCATAGTAGGCTTTCATGCCTGCATTAAACTCGGATTCAAAGTCGTCCGTTAGATGATGCCGCATAGCTTGTAAATCTTGATCGGTAGTCCAAATCGATGGAACGTATTGCTCTGCATCAATGTCTGCCAAATCCTCGGATCGACTAAACAAAAGAAATCAGCCCCCTTGTGTCGCGCGTCAAACGTGAAAATCTTTTGTACTCGGACACTTCCCTTGACAGTGACACGATCGACGTTGCGCAGCTTGGACTTTGCCGTTTCTGACATGAGTTCTTGGACTGACTCACTCAGAAGCAGAGTAACCCCATAATGTTTGCAAGCACTCATCATGCGAGAGGCCATGTTGACGTGAGGTGAAAGATATGTTGCATCAATCTTGTACTCACTGCCGACGGCGCCTTCCACTGCCCATCCAGCGTCCATCCCAAAGATCATGTTCACCTCAAAAGCACCTACCCCTGCACTCAAGCGAAAATCTCGGCTCCATGCCCTTAACTTGTTGTCTCGGTGAATACCTGCAAACGCTTTCAGCATTCCGATAACGGCACGGTCTGTAAAAGTGGCAATACCAGGCAAGGATTGCAGGGATAACTGCATAGCATCTGGCATACCATCATCCTCGAAAGCGTTGGAAATTTTGCTTTGAGACTGCAGAGACGAACTTCGCGTATTGGAGGCGCGGAGCCACGAGTTCATTTTGTTCCCGTCACTTGCAGATCTCATATGGGCAGGGCTGGCCTTGCTCTTTTTCTTCGCCGACTTCTTGGGATCCGTTGAGAAAACAACTTTCGTTGCCTCTTCCAACTTTTCGATGACTTCTTTGACCAATCCAATACGAAAGACCATCAGAAAGGCTGCTCCCAAGTTCTTGTTACATTCTCCTGAGTCACCGAAACCCCACCGGTACACCTCGTCATGTAACACGCGAGCAACATCATTGATGAGAATCATAACATCACCTCCCAGACATTTCAAGGCATGGTCGAATCCATTAATCGCAGCGAAAGCAAAAAGAGCATACACAGACTTTCCAGGAACTGTAGGATTGAAAACTTCCGCAAGAGCTCCCTCTCGGGATGCTAGATTCGTAGAAATAATATCCGCTCCCGCCACGCCTGATGACCGAGATCAACGTGCGTCAATGTGTGAGCTTATAGTATTCGTTTCGTTAAAACAAGTCGCACATCAATAGAAACTACCGTACGTACCCCAACATTTTCGAAGCAAGTCAGTAATTTTGGTGACAGCTGTGATGAGTTGCTCCGTTTCATATGTTCCAAAGCCATCGTCCTCGGAACCTTCCCCGTCGGACCCACGCGTTGAATCCTCCGACTCTGAGTCGCTGAATATACTTTGATTATCTTTGCTTGATGTCGCTGCTTGGGCCAATGGATTTTTGGCATACCGAGCCACAATCTTGAGCATGTTTCGAAGTGGACCAAGCACCAATTCTTTGGCATCTAACCTTAAAATATTAATGCCTCCCAAAACCATTATCACTAAGCAAAGTTGGAGTATCAAGGATGCCAAGGCACTATATACAAAAGGCAGGCCGAAAACAGACGTGAGACCACGACAGCTTATCAAACAAACGACAACGAAGGTGGAGAAACGTACGAGATTTCCAAGGCATTCGTTTGGTTGAAACCAGCAGAAACTTGGTATGGAGTCTCAAAAGAGCTGCCATCTTCCAAGCTTATTATCCCTGTGGAGGTCTTGGAGAACTCTACGTCAATGCTTCCAAGCCGTAAATCAAGGTTTCGCGCAATCGATTGCCAATCATCACTATTGAATCCTCCAAGAACTCCAACGATGCACTCGGAAGATGTTGTGCCCACCAGATCAGGTTCTTTCTGGCTTTGCCATTCAGGACAAGCGGACAGTGAAAAGACGACGTCCCCTACTATCAAAGCATCAAATTGGTCTCGACAACGAGCAGGTTGAATCACCAAGGCAATCAAGAATTCGTCGGTAGGGGAGGTTATCAAAGGACGGTTCGAAGAAGACCATGAACTCGCCCAACTGGCAACAGAATCAACAAGAAAATTACAGTTTGCTTCATCTTCAACAGTCACCATCATGTTGGTAACCTGTAATTGAGTCACCATTGCGCTCGTCACAGAATTGACTACACCGTTCAAGTAGATGAGAGTGATCATTGGGAGGACGCCTGTGATCAAAACCAAGACCACCATCGCTCGGTACGAATTTACAACCATGAGTGCAGTTCCGATATTGGAAGCATTGATAAGGGCAACATTGCGTTGCTTCTGTTCCAAACGTTGGAGATTGGGACCTTTCGTGCCTTGGGGTGTATCAGCCTCATCGTGCGATTTTGTGGACGTTTCCTTGTACGCTCGAAGAACCTTTCTTTCCAGTTCCTTTTGCTTTCCTCGCTTTAAATACTTTTTGTTGAGCCACATGTTTCTCCATTGGCGCACCAAGCAAAACACTCGAAGACGCATACAGGCGTAGAAAAGTCTCCCAGCAAACGCTTGTAGTCCTGTCGGGCCCGTAATGGCGAGAATCGTTGAGTACGAAAAGGAAAACTTGGGTCGATCGTCGCAGGCAAGGTCCGACACAAACAAACAGAGAAATTCAGGAACAAAAAAGGCAAGGGATATGGTTTCCACAATCAAATGAACCCTGCTGAGATATCGCGCAGTCATTGGTGTGAATGCTTTATCCGATTGAATAAGACTAGAGTACTCATCTGGTCGAATAAAGACTCCAAAGGCCAATTCCAGCGCCAACGTTACCCAAACAATGAAATTGATGACCGCCAGCGCCTCATCTGCCTGTGTAGGAAAGAACGCCAGTCTTGCTTGATCGATAAACATGTACCAAATACTGCATATGACAATAATGTTCACGGTTGTCACAGAAGCCGAACATTCATAGGGACTAAGACCGTTCAAAAAGGCACGAGCTTGGCGTTTGGTGAACCCGGCGACCTTTTCTGCCCATCGGAAGAGGCGATTTCCCAGAACAAAGACAAAAAGGTCGTACAAAAGGAAAAAGGGAAGAAGCAGAACCTCCAGAATGTTCTCCACGACCTTGATGGCCCCTTCGTTGACTTCGGGAGGGGCGTTGGCATCATCATCATCACATTCATCTTCCAACGATGTCGCCATGGCAGATTCAGTTGCTGCCTTTCGAGCCGCCTCTTCACCTGATTTATTCAGAATAGGTTCCATGGAATCTGTGAAAGAACCAAAAGGAGGTGAGGCCCACTGAACGAAGCAGAATGACAAGCAATCTCTATGAAAAACTACTATCCAAGTGACGTACCAGGATCGCCTCGAACATCTGATCCTGTATCTACCCTTGAAACCGTATAAAATACAGCATTCTCTTCATAGTGAACTGTCTTGACGGTTCCCAAAATATAGATATAGGGGCCACGTTGTTCCTCCGAGGTCGCTCCACCTCCCGGAGGGAATCCAAATCGATTGACACAATTGGTCATGCGGGCCGTGTGATTGGTAATAAGAACGGGATCTCCGAGATTGTATCGATAAACTGTAGCGTTCCTGTGTGCCCCAGCTAAGGAATCTACCAATTCACTGTCCATAGTACTATAGCGAGTCAATCGTGCCAGGGCATCCCCACCTCGTTTGGCAATACTGCTGCGAAAGTTTTGTGATTTTCTGGACAAGTTGCTGGTAAATCCACTAGAGCTTGTGTTGGTACCCCCCGAATGACCCAACCCGGAATGAGTTGACGACGACTGTCCAAGACTCAAGCTTTTCCGGAGTGGTTTGGTTGGTTTGGATGAGAAACCGTGATCGTCGCTAGATAATGTATTAACGGAATGGCGGTGGGACATTGCACCACCCGAATGGATGGAAGAGAATCTAGGGGTAGAAAATTGCCTCGTGAAGGTCGGATCCTTTTCATCTCGCCTGGCATCCGATGTCTTGTCACTCTTTGAAAGGTTCCAACTCGGTCGCAACGAGCGGACCCTTCGAACGTTGCCCGGGGGAGAATCACCAGAGCTGAGAGGGACAGAGTAAGTAGAATACTCGCCGATTGAGACTCTTTGCCTACGATTCGATGGTTCGTCGGTAAGCTCCAGTTCGGGGACTGGGAGACTCATCTCATCTGATTGTTGCTGGGGATTGTAAAACGCACCACTATTGACATGGATGGAATCGGAAAGGAATTCATCCGATCGCTCTTCTACGATATGGGGGAGGATGCGGCCACCATTGTTGCCCTCTCTATCACTTTTTCCGCTCTGACTTGGATCCATAGTAGAACAATCACACTCAGAGCAGAGTACAATTACGGGCAGCAACGAATGACGTTTCCTTTTTTAAGAATGGTTTCACTGTCGACATTCACTCTTTCAGTTGACAGCCCTGCCGCTCTACTTGCACTGTAGAACACTTCACAAGAGAGGCATTTTGGGACCAACGCGAGCTCTCAACACAGTCAACGGGACCTCTTGATTAAGCGACCAGTTCGACTATATGGAAAGTTACCGTCTGTCTTACACCCCGAAACCACAAGGGTAGAACATTGCCACATCAGTGGTGCAGAAGGCCTCCACGTGACCAGATGTCGCCCATTCTATCCGAACATAATCGATGACGTCGATGCTGACGTTCGGAAGGAGCGAGGCCATTCTAAGAAATTTTCGCATCGTCATCTACATCGACGTCATAGTGCGGACACAGCTCAGACGGCAAAGTTGAACTCGTAAGCATTGGCGATCTACAGAATCGAAAATAATTTGATGTGACCCGTAGCTTTCAGTACAGCTGGAACGACGGTACGACCTTTTCCAGTTTTTTACTTGGCTGTGATGGGACGGACATACCCCAATCAAGCAGTAGGAGAATTTGTAGTGGGTTGTGAGGCGCGGATATGCAAACTGTTTCTCTCATCTCACCTGCAGCTTCGACCGTCTTTTTCGCATCCCTCGTCGCCTTTCGTCGTGACTTGGCAGCCAATATAACGCGTCTCTGAACTTGCGGTCCCTCTGATCAACACCAAAGGAGGGTACCGCTTGTTCTCCCTCTTTGATACAGACGTGAAGGTAGAACGTGTTTTGTTTCTCCCAACGCACCTAACATCAAAAAATGAGGTTGCGGTATTCCAAGGCCACAGCGGCCCTATTGTTTGTTGCTACAACTTCAACCACGAATGGCTTATCGTCATCGGACGCTTCTTCAGCTGGTAGGACAGGAAGGGAACTGAGAGGGAAAGCTGCTCCTACAGGTAGATTAGCATCGACTACAACAGTTCCTTCCGATATCAATGGTAAGTTGAACCAAGAGGAAAGCATGCTTCCTTTTCTGAATCTATCGGTCATTGGGTGACAAAGGCGTCCACTTCCCCTATGTTCACGATTCATCCTCACGTATATTCTTGACGTTCTGTGCTGATTTTACAGAGAGAACACGGAGGCGAAAACGAAAAGTTGCCGCGGCGCCCTTGGTGGATTCCGCTCTGTTACGCTTTGTCTCTGAGCAGAAAAAACGACAGGAAGCACAACTAGTTCGGCAGCCTGAACTGTCGTCTGGTCGGACATCTGTAGAAGCTTTAGTGAACATGCAGCTTATTGAACAGCAAAATACATCTCCATTACCTGCAGCTGAAACCAATCGACCAGTATTCCTAGATGGCGAGGCCATCCTTGATTCCATGGCCGCATCCATACGCGGGCAAGATCACATGGATCCATGGATGGGACAATACAATCGCCATCGAGTAGCGCAAAAGCTCATTTCACTCGGTGTTGATGCAGAAAATGCAATGGAAGCAGGCGAAAAAATCCAGAGTTACCTGTTGACGAGAACGGCCCGCAGACGGATTCGAATCTTTCTCAAAGAACGAGACTCCCTTTGGAACAAATCCGACGAGGAATTAGCAACATTGCAGCTACAACAACTTGTAGAATCCAAAGTTTCGCGGATGACGGCTGTCCAACCCGGTTATGGATTTGACGATGTCGTTGACGTCATGTTGGAATTTGGCTTGACCGGCAACGATGTTTGTACAATTTTGACACATACCCCCAATATCGCTATTATGATGCCACGGAAATCATTTGTGGAACGTAGTCGACGAGGTGCTATGGAGGGCGACGACAACATAATCGGATGGTCGGTGACTGACACATTGGAAGATACACTAGACCGATCCTTCAATCAACTTTTGCAAAATGATCTTGGACTGCGGAAATATGACGCACGCAAAGTGTTGCGAGGTTGCCCTGGTCTTTTGTCGGTGCGAGGATCACAATCGGCAGTTCAAATTGTAGCCATGATGACAAAACTTGGTGTTTCCAAGAATTCGATTGCACGCGACAAAACGGCGCTTCCGTTGTTGCTGTCTCGATCTCCCGCTGCCATGTTTCGTCTGGTCTCATTTCTCTGCAGTGACAAGGTGAGAATGCCGATTAAGAGCATCGGACCACTCCTGCGACGCCCTACAAGCAGAGAACTTGTGGACAAAGTTGCTCCAGTACCAAAGTTACAACATACACCTCAATTAAACGACGACGACGAAACCATCGGGCCGTACGAGGAATCTGCCTTATGGGGACGCCATCGAGAAGAACGATTCAAGAACATTAATGATCTGTACAGAAACATGACTGCGACGGCTCAGGCTCTTCGTTTTGAGGTCGGCGCAAAAGACCTAGGCAAGTTAATATCTGCTTATCCATCCGTGTTGCTACTAAACGCTGAAGAACAGATATTGCCAACTGCTTCCTACCTTGTTCAAGAACTTGGAATATGGGAAGATGGCCTACCTGGTGTATTGCAACAATACCCTATGCTACTGGAGAAAGACATCGAGGAAATGAAGAAAGTCACTGCTTTTCTTCGTTACCTGGGTGTCAAGGACGAGGACCTGGGACGCATGTTCCGTGCTTTTCCGGGTCTTCTTACTATGGATATTGAGAAAGAAATGACACCCGTTGTAGACTTTCTGATAAAGATCGGTGTATCCAATATTGGTGCTTTCGTGACGACACTACCTCCTGTGTTGGGTTATTCCGTGGAGAAAGAACTCCGACCAAAATGG
The DNA here is from genome assembly GCA_019593585.1 of Nitzschia palea. NCBI lineage: Eukaryota > Bacillariophyta > Bacillariophyceae > Bacillariales > Bacillariaceae > Nitzschia > Nitzschia palea. Next base: position 42,394 of record SWEM01000052.1, on the reverse strand, counting down.
GAGTATCTTCAAAAGGTCTGCTTGCAGCCTACATTTGAGATCAATACCTTCCCGGCCTATTTCTCATACCCATTTGATAGGGTAATCCGGACCAGGTACGACTACCTGGCAGCGAAAGGAATAGCACGACAACTTGTACCCGTTGACGCGGTTGTGAGGTTTGGAGACATTGATTTCGCTACCAAGATTGCTCGTGATAATGACGGGGGTAAAGTCTTTCAAGCCTTTAGTGAGAAACGCAAGCTGACTGTCACTCCGGGACAACAACGACGCCCGCGACAGAAAGCAAAGCATCCCAATACAACGCAATGAAAACACACTATACAAATATCATTGTAGAATTAATTCAACTTGAGGCAGCATGTACACTTTTGCTAGATCAAACGTTTTGCGTGAACTATCTGCCGTTCAAGTGATATTCTAGGAAACTGGAAATGTTGTATCCACCAGTCCAGCCCTTGCATCCTTTCTCCTTCCAATTGCTTTCCTCCCCCGTCGGGTGCAGTTGTGCCCTACCGTGTATTGGATTGGTGTCCTACTGTACAGAATGAGGCTAAGACCAACCACGTAAAGTATGTATTCTTTTGCCATTGCTAGTAAACTGAAAATGTTGGTTTTGAGAGCTACCGAAGCATCGACGCAATAGTGAAGTACTAACGGTAGTAGCTAAATATAAATTGGTGTACGTGGCTTATCCCCCACACGTCCTGGTTTGAGATAAATACGTAACATATAAAATAACCGTTTTACATTACTACTATTATGTTATTTTAGTACGTAGAGGTTCCAGTCGATCACAACCGTGCACCCGTCGACGGAATACAACTGACGTATGCAGAGCTACAAGTCACTCGCGTACCTGGTACGAGAATTCCTCGTGGAAAAAAATCGTCGTCGCCATGGCGCTAGCTGAAGAAACGCACCGGTGGATTTGCACAGTAGTAACATCGCAAACTTGACGGTGAAAATTTTGACAATGAAGGTCTCCACAGCAGCCGTTGTTTTGGCACTTGCGACTGGTGCTTCCGCATACCAGCAACCAACTCGCTCGACTCTTCGATCTCTTGGACAGAAGAGCGTTTCGGCAAGTGGACCCAGCCGAAATGTTGGATCGACCATGAAGATGGAAGGTGAGTGCGTTTTTGGTAGCACTGCATTTCTTAAAAGCATGACCAGAAACATTATTTAACAGTAAAGTTGATTTTTGGGACTGATTATCGCTGTGCCACAGATTTCGGTTTCTTCAAGGGAACCATCTATTCCTTCGATGATGCTTGGTTGGGAGAGGAATGCATTTCCGAAGTTGGACTTGAAAAGCGTTTGAACAAGGACGGTCTTCGATACAAGATGAACCGTACCGAAAAGGAAGCCGACGAAGTTGGACGTATGTACGACCTTCCCGGATTCACCGTAAACCTGCCAATCATCGGTGAAACGTACCTTGGTCCACCCAAGGTTGCAGACATCTGGGAGGCTCTTGGATTTACTGCTACTTCCAACAACGAAGCACGCCAACAAGAGAAGCTCAAGGCAATCGAGAAGGCCCGAACTGCAAAGAAGGGAGTCTTGAACGGACCTGGTGCTGAAATCCGTGCCAAGTGGCTCGAGAAGTACGGATACCCTCGTCTGGTCGGTTCCGGAGGAATTTTCTATGCCGATCAACTCTCCACTGATAAAGAACCAATGGGTGGATTCAACATGGGCAAGAGTGGTTCTATCTGGCCAGTTCCAGCAAATGTAAAGGCTGGACAATACGGAGGAGTCAAGGGATGGGGCATGAAGAATGCTGGTCCCACTGTTGACGGTCTTCCAAAGGCCAAGCTTTAAGCAACTTTGACTATCTTTGTAATTTAATCTCATAGATAAGCTATATCCAATCTTTCTCTTTGACTTGGTGGAAAGTGGACGAACTCATGTATACTAGTAATCGCGACTGTATCATATCCGGTATAAAGATCGACAATTATAACTCGTGCTACGTGAAGAATGTCGAGGAAGTACGATATAAGCAGCCAAGTTATGTATCTTGGTCAGCGCTCAAGTCTCGAGCAGCATGCAAGTAGTTAACACGAGGCTATGCGAAGATAAATCATAAATCCTTGCTACAGTTACTGCTAGTAGTTCAGCAAGGGGTGTTTGTAAAAAATTACTACTGTGTAACAGTAATGCTATATTATTAGAAGCTATCTGTAGGGAAAAGATTGCGACGTACCAATACGTGACGTGTCAGCAAGGATTTCCCTTCAACTACACTTACCTTACCTGCTACGAACATGGTACGAGGGGTACCAGGTAGGTTTACGTGGTGCGACACAGTCGTGAATCCAATGATTCCGCCCGACGAAGCTCGGACAAAAAAACCGGTCGACACATTCGTTGAGATACTTTTTTCTTGTCACAGTTTTGACACTTGCAACAAGCCGTGGTACAAGTACAGTACAAGTACTTTATCGTCTTTTTATCCTATTTTTGAGTGGATCAACAATATTCATACAGCCATCTACCAACAAGAAAAATGCGAAACATTAATCCAGGAACATGGCTGGCCTACATCCTGCTCTTGATCCCAACGAGCTTTGCTTTGGCGTCCAACCAATATTCCCCCTCCCGAATGTCACTACGAAGGATTTTAAGGAAAATTTCCCATGGAGGGGCACAGGCAGTTCTTGAAAACGGAAATGAAGAAGTCAGCATTACTAGATCGAATCTGTATACCACAACGCAGTCCGAAAGTGCGACTACCGAACGAATCGGTGGGGTAAGTAATCAAATCATTTGAGAAAATTATGTCCAAAAACAAACTTCTTCGGCACGCCAACATTTTCTCACGGAATTTGCGTGTATTTATAGGAAAAACGACCAATCAAAGTATTGTTCCTTTCTGCAGATACTGGAGGCGGTCATCGAGCCTCTGCCGAGGCATTGGGCAAACAGTTCATAATTCAATTTCCTGGTTCGACGTACGAATTAGCTGATCTATGGACTGACCATGGTGTCATGCCCTATCGTTCTTTGGTTCCAACCTACAAGCATATGTCCGCCCGTCCATGGGAATGGCGTCTTTTCTATCACCTTTCCAATACCAAGGTGAATGAGGTTGGTGCCAACATTCATTCCAGACTTACCTGTTATGGTCGAATCTTTCGACGCATCGCGTCGCACAATCCCGATGTGGTGGTATCTGTTCATCCCACCATGAATCATATTCCCTTATCGGTGACACGACGACTGAGCAAAAAGTTGGGTAAGCACATTCCATTCTTTACGGTGGTGACAGACTTGGGATCCGGTCATTGCATGTGGTTTGAGAAACATGTCAACAAATTGTATGTCGCGTCCGACCGACTGTATAAACTTGCCCGGCGACGGGGTGGAACTCCTCCTGAAAATATTGTCATGGCTGGACTACCTATTCGACATGGATTTGCAGTCGAGGCGGAAAAGTTGGGCGATCGTACATCACCCCAAGGACAAGAATACCAAAGAAAAATCAGGGAGCAACTGGGAATTTCCCCCGACAAGCCGATGGTTTTGGTAATGGGAGGTGGTGAAGGTGTAGGATCACTCTCTGATATTGTGAATCAATTGTATGCAAAACTGAGAACACTGGGCTTGGATGCTACTATTTGTGTCGTCTGTGGTCGAAACGAAAAGCTACAGGTGGAATTGCAGACAAGGGATTGGAATGCCGTAGCTGAAAGTCTCGCCGTCCAGAAGAAAAGACGAAGTCTAGTCCGATTCTTTCGACGAAAAGGCATAAAGGAGGACGATGAAATTCAAGCATTATTTCAACAGGCTGAGGCACTGGCTGAAGGTAATGGAAAGAAAGGCAACGGGCAAGTCGACGTGATTGGCCTTGGCTTTATCACTAGTATGCCAGAATACATGGTAGCAGCAGACATTCTTGTCACCAAGGCAGGACCTGGTACCATTGCTGAAGCTGCCTCTGTTGGATTACCAGTCATGCTCACTAGGTAAGAGACCTCGTTGTCACTTCTCTCGAGGCACATATCCTCAGCGGATCCGCTAACTTTATGCTTGTCTGCGAACTACAAAGTTTCTTGCCGGGACAAGAAGCCGGTAATGTAGATGTGGTATTGGAGAGTGGATACGGTGACTACTGCGAAGATCCCGCAGAGATTGGGAAGACGGTGGGACTATGGTTGCAAGATAGGTCATTGTTGGAGACAATGAGTAAGGCTGCCCAAAAGGCAGGGAACCCCTATGCTGCGGATGAAATCGTGTCCGATATTGGGACTCAAACAGTGGCATGGATGCAGTTGAATGAGGCTTAAGCACTCTTGACGACGATTTATGATTATATTTCACCTGTACAATACCTGTTAGCATTTCGACACCCCATTGCATTTTCCCTAGTGTAAATAAAAGAATTGACAGCCATTCTCACCACGTCTTGAAGCTAATTCCACGGTTTAGTGCTTATGACACAGAAGGAGTACCCCAAGCAAGTTGTTTTGGTTAATGGTCTCTGTGATGATGAAAACTGAGAACGCCAGAAAAAATACGGTAAATGGAACTAACGTCTGGAGGTACTACGTTAGTTTCGGACCTTAAAGAACTGCGTGGTGTCATACCGTTGTCATCACAGTTGATAGTAGCCAAGAACAAGAACATAAACAAAGGAAAATTCTGGTGCTCAATCAAGTAGTCCGTAGCCTGGTAAGGAACTGGAGACTTGACAGTTACCGTGAGGATCATGTCGAATTGCTTGTTTCCATGGTGTTTACCCAAATCGTTGGAGTTTCTAGTGGAGACACCACTAGCAGATGATGATTCGGTTGCGGATGACAAAGTTCGTCGACGCAAACAAAAGAATTCGCTTCTCAAGTTGGATGGCGATGGTGTCCTGCAAGTCCCTACCTACCGTAGAATGCGACGAGAGCAATCTCGACTCCTTTCCTACGCCTGGGCACAAAACTGGAAAGAAGTCATACGTCGTTGTCAAACCCATCCAGAGGAGGCTACCCATATGACTTCACATTCGGCAAGGACAGCTTTACATCTTGCGACATTTAACCATCCCTGTCCACTCCAGGTCGCCCAAGCTCTCCTCAAGGCCAATCGACACATGGTCTTGGTCCAAGATTCCAACTGGTATACACCCCTTCACAATGTGGCCTTTTTTCCTGGCGAGTCACTTATCAAGGTAGTATGCGATACCGCAGTCATGGTCGAACAAGAGTTAGGTAATAGTAAAAAAGCAATGCCACCCATATCGGGAACATCCCCCTTGTTCCTGGCTGCCAAGAGAGCCGCGCCGTTACGGACGTTGCGTCAACTTCTGGAGACTCGAAAACGCACCGAATGGATAGCTCCATCGACGGGAGGTGAGCCCTATTGGATGGATACCCTCGATGAATATTCGTCACCATTAGAAGTCATGTTACGTGATCGAGCCATTACAACCTGGGGATTGCAGAAGTATGTTGCAACAAGTGAAACTCGGGAAAGTGAGTCTTTAGCAATTGTGTCGTTACCAACCAAGCTGTCACCGCGGCTTCTTTGGCAAATGAAGCAAATTGCCAATGAGCGGTTACGAGTTTTCCGTGCGGTCGAAAGCAAGGATGATAAACCCAGCGAGGAAAGTACTACATCAAGAATGTTGGATGACCATGATGACAGCACTACCGAACAAGAATTGCAGGCTATTGCCTTGTGGACCAAATGTGTGGAACTTCTTGTGGAACACGTCCCTCGTCTACTCGAGGACGATGATGCTGGTGACCCCACGATGTTTACCTCACAACCTGAATGTGAGCAAAAGTATAGGAAGGATCAATGTGGTCTAGTGCACTGTGTGGCAAGTGCCAAAGTCCCGTTGCCCAACCTTTTGCAGGTGGCCTTGATGGTCTTTCCAGAACAAGCACTTTTGCGTGATGAGTATGGACTGGTACCATTACACCACGTCTTGATGGCCAAGCATCCCTACGCTACCAAAACACTGGTCTCTATGTTGTTGAATCATGCTCCTCAAGCAGCATTGTATTGGTGTCCTTACCCTCCCACTGCAACAGTTTCCACCGGTGACGACTCCCGGATGGCTACTGTCTTGGCCCTTGGACTTGCCATTTCGTTAGGGCATTCCTTGGATATATTGAAAGAACTGTTGTGGGCTGATTCGGATCTTACATTGACAACAATAGACCCGATGACCGGGCTCTATCCCTTTGCGACGGCTGCTTCCAAGGGGTACGATTTGGATGTTGTATACACACTTCTAAACGCACATCCCCAAGTACTGAATCATTATTTGAACGCCTCCTCAGCACACCAGATGCCACCATAAAAATGCGAATATGAATCCAATCTTTGGTCTCCTCCAAGTGCAGCCTTTGCCTTTTGTGTACCTGGTTTGGATTGGCCTTGCTACCAGTAGAAATGTGTGCGAGGACTCCCAGGTAGCATATCCCATTATCTTAGAAGCAACATCATGACTGTAAATAGTGTCTAGTTGACTTGTGTTATCAGAGGAACTAAAACCAGCTCGCTCAACGAGCTCAACAGCCTAGGCAATTCAGAGCATAGGGAACGAAAGGCACCTTGCTCCCCACCGTGTTCCTCCGTAGAGTGTGATGACTACAAGTGCATTGCTCGTCGGCACATTCCCGCCTTGATCTCTTGTTTTTATTTATTTTTTTCTTTCGAAATTTGGATCAAAAAGGCGCAAAAATGTCTCGGAAGAGAGAGGAACGGCGCTGTGGTGTGGGCTTACACTTGTTCCAAAACCATGACTCGTCGGTTGGCGGGTACATGGTCAAGCCGCCCGAGCACCGTCAGCCACGGTAGTGTCATTCCAATCCAAACTACTATCCGCGAGTCCACTTGATTCTTGTCCATCGTCATGATCATCATCGTCACAAAAATCACTATCATCCTTGTACATTTCATCCAAGAGTGGTGCTAGGACATCGTACGTAGAAGGAGGTAAAAGTTGATCATCATCTTCGTCTGGATCATCATGCAGGAGAGACACATTGTCATCATCATCTTTGACCACAATGTAGATTGTGGTTGGAGGTCCCGAGCGGGTCTTGTCGCCACTCGTGTAGTTGGCATGCCAATGGTCCGCATTGAAGGAAACTCCGTTGAAAGCCAAAGATACATAATTGTGCGGTTCCGTCTTGGAGGGCGACCAAGCCGTAAGATGTTTCTCAAAAAAGAGGGGAGTCAAGGCGACTTCCATCGTCAATTCAACCAACAAGCAATCAAGCAAGGAGTATACTCGGAGTAGAAAACTATCACAAAAAAGTGCGCCGTAGCTACTTTTTGTGAACTGAAGGAAGGGTTTGGGAATGGTCACTCGGTAAAGGAACTGTGAGATCAATCCATTACAGTAAAATCAACGAATTACACAGTAGTCAACGACTCGATGAAGATGAGAAGGGGCTTGTAACTAATATGGCACGGTATTCAATCCCTTTTTCACACTTCTTGTCACACACAAACCCACTTGACTACTTGTACTCCGTGGATAAGTGAGAAGAATGTGTGATCCCTACCGTTTTGTCGGCAAGGATGGGCGGTCTCACAGAACTTGTGCATGATCCAATCAAGTTTGTACCACCGCCACGTGACTTCAACGGCAGATGATTACGCGAATTGACGCGCTCTACCATCACTTTTAGTATTTTAGCAGTCAATGACAGAGTGTCGATGAGAATCCTACCGGATCCGATGCCAAAGACACCTTTTTCTTTTTAGGATTGCGTACAAATAGTACCATGGAACATGTGAACCAATTGGTGGACAGCTGAGGCCATCATTTTTTAGCGCGCCCATTCGGGCTTTGAGCCCACGATCTTTGATAGACTGTTGTCACCTGCCACGACTACAACGGCTTGGCTAGAGTATGAAAAGTCGTGGACAATTCGATAACTACGGAACAAGGTAGTCATTCGTAAAATAAGAACATTCTTGAGCTCCTGTAAACATCCTGTAAACAGCACCTTCAGCAGCTTGTGCTTGTTTCATATCCTACTGGGTTGACCTCTCGTGGCAACCGGTAGTCGCCCAAAAAAAAAAGGAGGATTTCGTTGTAATGAGTAGTCGCAACTAATCCAGCAAATTGCAAGATCACTCCAGTTCATTACTACGGTAGTCCTGCATTTTCCTTGACAGGGGTAGCAATAGCCTCAACTCCTTTTGACTGCTGGACATAGATTTGGTGGGACTCGTCTGCACGTCATACGTAGCCACTCGCCTCTCCACTGGGATCGAACGAATCCTCCCAACTCCCAACGTCCCTGTTCTTCGAAAGATCTACCGGTACGATCGATCGTGCTGTCAAATATCAAATATCAAATATCGCTTCTTCTACCGGTCGTCAACTCCAAAGACTAGCGACAAGTTTATCATTGGTCTTGATCTTGGCGGCGGCATGATGATTCCGGGTCATACACGCTTTACGCGGCGACGATCATCTATCCAAGGTGGGACAGGCGCTACCAATTCCAGCGCTTTTCCTCAACAAATCTTTTACAATGAAAAGACTCGGCCGATTCCACCATTCCTGCAAGTGTCTAGTGATTCTTCCGCCACGGCGACATCTGATACTCATGTGGAAGCAGATGCTGCTGCCGGAGGAACGACACAATCTGTGCTGAAGCGGGTATCCAGCTTTAGCATCATGTCGCGGGTTTCCAATCTTTCCTTGGCCGAAGGAGGCACATCGCAGGCTCATGGCCAAGCTGGTAGATCCTATGCGGATGTTTCCCCTCAAGATGATCCCACAAGAGATACTTATCCAGGATCCAATCTCACAGATGGACCTCATGTTGGAATTCAAACATCCCAAATCAATTCGATTACAGGAAGTGGTGAGGTCTCTCCTTCCTGGAGACTCCGGGACCGAATGAAAACTGTAGGTGTCGGATTAGTAATGGCATTGAACGTTGGAACAGATCCACCGGATATTATAAAACCACATCCATGTGCAAAATTGCAATGTTGGATGGACCCTTCGAGTGTCACCCGTCAAAAAGCCAAGGAGAAGATTGGAGAACGACTGGAAGCACAATATGCTCGATGGCAACAGCAGCGGGCAGCCCGTCCTTTGAAATATCGACGCGCTTTGGATCCTACTGTCGAAGATGTCCGTGCTTTGTGTTTGTGGTTACGACGTCAAGCGAGGCATGAACGAATACTCTTGCATTACAATGGACATGGCGTTCCCCGTCCTACTGCCAATGGCGAAATTTGGGTCTTTGACAAGAATCACACGGAATACATCCCCCTTTCCGTGACTGACCTTCGACAATGGATGGGAAAACCCTCCATTGTTGTCTTGGATTGTAGTTCGGCAGGCATTTTGATTCCTGTATTGACAGCACCCATCCAAGAAACTCCTCCCGGTACTCCTCCGATGGCACAACCTTCCACCAAACCCATGGACGTTGAAACAGCGGCATCGCACTGGGTGAAAGATACGATTGTGCTGTGTCCCACTGCCGAAGGAGGTACGAACAAGCATATTATGCATGCCTGTAGAGAATCATTTTCTGAATTTGCCTCTCAACTCACCGTTCGTCCTGCCACACCCCTTTCTGTTAGAATGGCTCCCCATGCATCCTGACTATCCAGCAGATATATTCACCTCATGCTTGACCACTCCTATTCAAATTGCTCTGCGCTGGTTTGTCCGTCGTAATCGTCACAGTATGGGGTCGTTAAACCCCGATGCGATAGATGCCATTCCTGGACAAGCCAATGATCGCAAAACGCCATTAGGAGAATTGAATTGGATTTTTACAGCCGTGACCGATAGTATTGCATGGAATGTTCTACCCAAACCACTCTTTCAGCGACTCTTTCGCCAGGATTTGCTCGTGGCAAGTATGTTTCGCAACTTTTTACTCGCGGACCGAATTTTACGAAGCCTCAATTGCACACCACAATCCTACCCTCCATTGCCACCGGGAGTGGCGGATCACCCATTGTGGCAAGCGTGGGACTTGGCATGTGAAACATGCTTGTTTGGATTGTTGAAGGATGGAATTTTGGGTAATCATGTCCTAGCTACTGCGAAACCACCTGGACACTTGAGTGATGATACCGGAACGGCAGATGGAGGTTCCACCTCACCATCAAATGCATCACGGCCAGCAACACCATTGACCCAACAGGCCCAACAAGCAACGACGGTAATGCCCAGCGCGTCGAATCCAAACAGCATGACGACACCGACTTCCTCAATATCCTCACCATTCTTTTCGGAGCAACTGACGGCGTTTGAAATATGGTTGGAGTACGCCGAGCGCCTCCATGATATGAGTAGTGAACTTGAATATCCAGAACAGCTCCCTGTTGTGTTGCAAGTTTTGTTGAGTCAAGTACATCGCGTCCGAGCACTGGAACTCCTGCGGCGATTTCTGCAACTAGGCTCTTGGGCGGTCAACTTGTCGCTTAGCTTGGGGATTTTTCCCTATGTCATGAAGCTATTACAGTCACCCGAGTACAAGAGTCTACTCCTCAGTATATGGGCTAGTATTTTAAAATTCGATCCTTCTTGTCAAGTGGACTTGGTAAAGGACGGAGCTCTTCCTCATATCATTCAACCACTTGCCAACTGGGGCAATCTACAAAACGATGCGGCAGAAGCTGCCCGACAAAGGACTCTGGCGGCCTTTGCCTTGGCGGCGACTTGTTACAAATACCCTCAGGCACAAACGGAATGTATTCGTCAGAATCTGCACGGCCGCTGCGTCGCACTTTTAGCAACCTTCTCAAAAATGGACGACCAATACCAAGAACAAATGAAATTGTTTCTACATCAACAGCAACAACCTAAGACACGAGGCCAGATGCAAGTACCACGACCGGATCCCATCCACTTTCAACTCATGTCCTCGATAGATCGTGTCTGGTTATGTCTGTGCCTTGCCAATATGGTACAGAAGTGTCCACCAGCTCAACGCGAGGCGTACAATGTCAACATGCATTTATGTCTTGTAACGCGACTCCGCGACGATGATCCTCATGTTCGAGCCGCTGCTGTCTACGCGCTGGGCTGTTTGTTGGAATATGCGCCAGACGTCCCGCCGCCACCTTCACCCCCAACCATCAGTCTAGGACCTGGATTTTCTCCACACAATTTTCCTCCACCGACCTTTCAACCTGGTCAGCAAATACTTGTACCACAACACATGTCGGCTACAACCATGACAGTCCCTTCTGCCTTGACAGCCTCGGCAGTTTTATCCGGTCGGCTCCAGCCAACAATGACACCACACAACCTGCTGAACAACCCCCCCGGAGGAGGGCAACCAACTCCGATGTGGCCACAAGGACAAGCTCTTCCACTACCGCACGGACAATTGCAGCTTGGAGGACAGCCTTTGCAACCCATTCGGGGTGGTCAACTTCCAATTCCGACACAGGGAGGTTTACCACAACTTCAACCCCCAGGCCCCATGAATCGAATGCATCCTCAACCTATGCATATGCAGCATGTACAAGGTTTGCAGCCGCTTCCAGGAATGCAACCGTTGCAGACTTCTGTACAGCATCTTCATCCCAATCAACCAATGCCATCCATGCCACCCAATCAATTTTCGAATTTGCCGCAACAACAAGGGAGACTTCAGCCATTGCCACCTGCCGGTATGCCGCCAACACAGTTAATGCCAGGACAATTATTGGGGCAGCCACCAGTAGTAGGATTACGTTTGGGAGGACAACCTATAGCCCCTGGTCCACCCATTTTCCACCAGCAAAATATGCTACACCCACAAGGTGGTGGCGCCAGCGGTGCACTACTCGGTCAAATGATGGCACCAAATGTCCCGCTTATGATGGGTGGCCCGTTGGGTCAGATGCCTAACCCTGGGCAGCCTCTAATGATGAATCAAATGCCAGGGGCGGATCCGCAACAAGGAATACCACCCAACCTTCGTCGACGACCGACCGTCTATGAAGATCGCCGTCGACTAGAACTCGATCTAAGCGTGATTGAACCGTTGATAAAGCTTTTCTCCGACTGTAACGGTACTGTTCGATACGAGGCACTATCGTCGTTTGGCAACTTTGTGGAGAAATACTCGAAAGCTTTCGTGGTGGTTGCAGAAAGAGAACTAGTAACGCCATCAGAAGACGATTCTCGACCAATCAAGAACGTATCAGGAAGTTCCGACGAATGCATCGATCGCAAAGCTGAAATTCCCGTTCCAAACGGTCTCACGCAGCCATTTCTGGACCGTTTCTCTGCATGTTGGCAAGTTCTAAAGAAGGCACAACAAATGGACCCCCATCCTGTTGTCATGAATCATGCGAAAGCCGTGGTTGATCTGGTTAAGGAGCAGGTCAAGGACGTGAAATCGGGAATCCAAGCTGAAAAGACCAAGAAAGAGACAACAGAGTCTGTTCTATCGGGAATTGCGGAAGAAGAGAGCAGCCCTGCTAATGATCGCGCGCCTTCCTCGCCAGCCTTGGATGGAAAGTTTACAGCTAATCAGCTCGTTGGCGATGGACAATCACATGGTGTTCCGATTACGCATGGATCCTTGCGAGAGTTACAAGTAGATCAAGAACGAATGCAACGATCCGGACTTCAATCGGCTGAGCACGGTTCCCTGGTGAAGGATGATATTGGAACCAAAAAGTCGGAGCGACTAGGCCTGGACAAGTCCGCTTTCTATGATTGGAAGAAAAGCCTTTTCATGCCCAATTACGAAGAAGTCGACGACGAAGATCTTGAGGACAGAGACCCCTTGAACCCGAATGGAGCTGCACGTGCCTATAGACAGCATAGAAATTTATTGGTGCAAAACAACGGTCGCAAACTCGCCGAACATTTCGTCGGATTGAAGCCTCCAGAAAGGAAGGAAGAATTAGACATCCTTCTTGAAGACAGTGACGAAGAAGCAGACGAGAAGGACTCAGCTTTGAAAGGGCAGCTGAAGCTAAAGGAGAGCAAGCTGTTGAAGAACACTGGTGTGAAGATGACATCAATGTTGAAATTTCATTCCTACGAGAATGTTCTGATGGTTTGCGATGAGCTAGATGGGATATCGATCTGGGACTACGAAAAGGGTAACTGCAACGTGCACTACAAGAATGGTAATGGCCACCAAAAGGGATCTCGCATGACTTCCGCTTGCTGGATTAACGAACAAACAAGAAGTCTCTTTTTTGTTGGTTGCAATGATGGGTCAGCGCGATTCTGGAGCCATATTATTGCTGATAATGGCCATATTTCAACAGGATATCCGACATTGTCAGCGGCTTTTACTGCTGTCCCCGATCTACAAACCGGGGAACGCGGTAGTGGCATGATATGCGAGTGGCAACAGTTTAGTGGGTCACTTATAGCAGGAGGTCATTCGAAATACCTGCGATGTTGGGACCTGTCGACCGAAAAATGTAGTGTTTCCTTGGAAACCGATACAACTGCTGCTGTCACTGCAATGTCGACTGCCTGGGACGAAGACCTTGGATTAAACCAAGGAGGGTACAGCGGTATGGGGCCCGATGTTATCATAGCTGGACACAGCGATGGTTCCTTGAAGCTCTTTGATATAAGGAGTCGTAATTCGGTCGAGCATATTGGTAATCGGCCAAGGCGACACACGAAGTTTGCTGAACACAGGAGTTGGATTGTTGATGTTTCCTTTACTTCTTATGGTGGCCGGCATGAAGTTGTGTCAGGTAGCATCTCAGGAGACATACGTGCTTGGGACCTGCGCATGTCAAGTAGTTTGCGTACCCTCGAGGCTCAGCGAAGTCCAATGACAGCTCTAGCAGTCCACAAACAAATACCTATTGCTGCAACAGGGTCGCACGCGCAATTCATCAAGATACTTACGCTTGATGGCGAAGCGCTACAAGTCGTCAGATTTCACGAAGAAATCGCGAGTCATCGGATTGGCCCAGTCAGCTGCTTAGAATTCCATCGACAGAAGCTCCTCTTGGCCGCCGGCGCGACAAACTCTTTTGTCAGCATATACTCGCCAAAGCACGCATTCTCATGACCGGATGGTATTGCAACTTGATTGTGAGTGTCACCACTTGAAGTTATCCACCTCGAATTGGCAGCTTTTCCAAAGCAGATGGATACCATTTTGAATTTCGGAACTCCAAAACGGGCGACATACCATGACAAATTCACTACAATGGATATAGGTCACACGGCGATGTAAAGGACGTAGCGTGTCGTGGATTACAGAAAATTAACAATGAAATCGATTGAGAAATCCCAGCTCGTGCGCGCGAAGAGGGATTCTCATCAGAGAACTGCAGCATTGCACGAAGAAGCGATGAGTGCATGCAAAAGGACTCGAGGAAAAACGTATCAGGTGGCGATCGTCCTTTCGACTCATTGGCTTTCAGTCAAGAATGCCAGTACAGACGATCGAACCTTGAATGAGCACGTAGCCTCCCCATTTTACTTCGTTCATACATTATGCAAGAGTCGCAAGTTCCAAAGAAGTTCATCTCATCATCTACCTAGAAACTAGAAGTAGCGACAAGTCAGAAGTGAATGAAACCGTGGCGTTAAGTAACCGGTGTCGCCCGCGTTCACATGCTGCATATTGTGAAAACGTGCTTTTACATCTGGTACCTGGTACTACGGGTTGCATTATTCTCGTGTCCGAATACGAGTGTGCTCCTTGCTTTCTTTTTCCGCGTCTGTCATGTGGCGAATTATAGGTCAAGATCAGCTACCAATAGGTTGAACTTTGAACTTTATAGCGTATCGGATGTGTTTGGAACGAACGCAAGATTTCAGTAAACAACCTCACTCTGTTAAACAGATGTTTCGTTTCTCCTGGGAAGCGTTCGAATATAAAGGCAATAGCGCAAACCGTGATTTACTTAACAATGACCTAGGTACATTTATTGGACGTCACGACAAAACTGCTCCACGTTGTTCTCTTAGCCATGCATTACCTGGTATCATTTGGAGGCAGGCGAACTAAGCATCGGTTGCCTTCCCCTTTTGGCCCTCAGTACCGGTACTTGTACTGTCAATCTAAAAACTGTGAAGTGAAAAAAGTACTAGTAGGAATCATTTTTCCGAAAATCTTACAGGTAACAGTAAACTACGATGACGATTAAAAAAATCCATGAAACAATGCAAGAAGAATCAGCCCAGGATTATGGCAGCTTGAACCGCGATACCTCCTCCTCCAGGAACGAAGATATCTACGCATCTCGATTGTTGCACTGTTATGAATCAGGTATAAGGACTACTCTTGCTGAACCGATTGAATGCCCAGGCGACCAACTTGGCGTTGCTCAGGCTTGTACATCCGGTAATGGACTTTCTTATTTTGTACCACCGGGCCATGGGACATAATCTTGTGGAACGGAACCATCCGGTTGCTCCGGGAGGACGAGATTATGTCATTTGTGATTGTCAACGGTTCTTCAGCATCCCCAGTACAACCATTCAAGACCACTTGATTTCGGTCATTGAAGATGCTCTTAGCCTCGCATCTGAGACTATGGAAGAAAACTCAGAATGTGCTTCAGCGTGCTTGGCTCTGTTGAATCATTGACAAGCTTGACGGCACCATTTGCCTTGCATCGTAACGCTTTTACCCCACCCCTCCCCTCTTCTCGTACTCCTGTTTAGTGATGTCATCTGGCAATGAAATCTTGCGAAACACATCGCTCTTTCCTGCAGAGTTGCAGGAATCTTTCAAAGTCAGTGATAATACCATTTAGAATTTCTTAGAATTCATTGACTTTTTGGCATCTGCCCATGTTTCACAGGACTTGGAGGAATCTTAGAGAATAACACAGTCGCTTTGTAGAGTAGCAATGGCAAGGACCTTTTGTGATAAGGTAAGACCCGATCCCCCCTTTTGCCAAGCATTAATGACCAAGTGCGCGTCGTTCCACTCCACTGCAATCATGGCATCCCGTGATAGTTTTTGTCCCGACGATGTGTCCAAAACCACCAGGGTGGGTACTTGGCTAATATTGAGAATGGAAAGCAACATGGGCGATGATGGGAGACATGCAAATCCAGTTCCTTGACAGAATAGATTCTCTTCGATAGACGTTGTTGTTTCATTGCCCAAGGTAACAACAAATGTAGTCATTACATCATGATAGTTCTCGGCCAGTCGCTTTCGAAACAAAAGGCAATGACTCGAGTAAAAGTTTGAAGCATTTCCTTGCACTACGAAGAAACAAACGTATCGATGCCGCTTACAGAGTTCTTCAAAGGATGCCTCTTCACCAAGCAGGAGAAGATTGGATTGGCGCTTCCGCCGACGATTCTGCAAAAGCGCATGAGACTCTGCTAGTGCCACCGGATCAAAGGGAACCATACGGACATGGTTGGGGCATTGTGATGATACTAGTCTCAAAAGACCAGTTAGACGCGGTCGTGCTGGGGCTGCTGTACTCATTGTTCTGGTCGACTGTTCCTGTACCTGGTATAGGAGAGTTTATTTATTTGTAATTCAACTTCTAAAATGATGTGCTGGTGGTGCTGGATTAGTCCCACATGATTGTTTGGTACTAACAGTGGCAGTATGACAGCACATAACAATTCCAAGCAACATGATGAATACCACTTTCTCGTTGGCACAACTATCACGTTAGACAAAAAGTACATGCTATGGATGCAAAACTACCTGAAACGTGATACTGCAACATTATTTATTCCCTGTCAATCGCATAGGCGACTCTGACGCCAAATGTGTGAAAGAGCAGAGCCAATAACACTACACTCCAGCAGTGTACGGTAACAGAAATGCAGTGGCAAAAAGCCAAGTCCTAATATATGTGGTTGTAATGGTCAACTTAAATGAAGTTGTTGGCACGCTTCATGTTCTAGTCTCAACGATCGAAAGCATTACTCACAAGTCCATCGAAGACTTTCGTCAAAGTAGACCGCTAAAGTCCAAGCACTTCGCCGTGATCAATCGATCATTACCACTTTCAGCGGAGGACAGTCCGCATGGTACAGCAAAAAGTTCGACTTAACGCATGATAGGATAGGCCTTGGTGGGTGAGGCCGTTGAGGCTGATCATTTGGACGGACCAAGTAACTTTGGGAGACTTTCCTGCAGAAATGTTGCACTTGTGCCTTTGATGTAGGGGCCAAGCTAAACAACATGACTTGTAATAACAATTTTTTGCAAATTTCCACAAGGCGATTAGTTTGGGTCGGCTCGTCGCTGCTGGTCACTCGAGTGCCCATACTCCCACTCCCGCCTATACAAAACAAAGGATTGGACAGCGAAGTTCGAATGTCCAGTGAGACAAAAAATTGCATACGGTCTACTACAATTGCAACGGAATCAACGTACCGACAGATCGGACAGGTTTGTCTTGACGAATTCAACCAAGTTGCGACGCATTGCAGATGGAATGCATGTCCACACTTGCCAAACACCACAGGACACTCATCTCCCGGAAATTTCACCCCGGGAGCCACGCCTTCAAAGGCGGACTGACAAATACCACAGACTTCATCATCACTACCAGCATTCCAAGTCCATCGAGCCACTCCATGAAAGCGTTTGATTCGAACCCTAAGTCGAGACTTGGGGCCAGCATCGTCGCCCTCGGGGAGGTTTCGCTGCAAGCTTGTCACAATGGTCGTGTCACTCTCTCTTTTTCGTGAACTCATTGTCGACTGCATGTGAGGCAATTTTTTCTTATGAATATTGTCTATTGTCTTGCTGGTTCCTTCCTATTCGTCGGCTTGCCGTGTTGCTTATCAGACTAACAGTGTTGTACTATTTGTAGTTGTACGTTCTACCTGGTGTGATGAATGAGCCTTTAAAAAATGGCGCTGTCATTGGGTGCCAAAAGGGTGAGCATATCTGGTACTATCTATTGAAGTGCGTCAAAACCATGAGCTACACAGATTATGGGTTTGGCCCACTACAATGCTAAATGTCGCGTGTGCGCTCGGAGAATGCAAGAGCCGGCAGGGCGCGCCAGCCGTGCCAATCTCAACACTACCCTCCGTCCCTGTCGTAATTTACCTTTGTAAAATCCAAAAATAGGCGGCTGGCACTTCAACAATGACCGTTGATTTCCTGCTTCTACGTAGAAAATTATGATGATCGGTGTATATTTTTATTTAAAGTTCCGATGGGAACGTATCCAAAAGTGCGTTCCAAAATCGGGATTTTGCATGTTTTCACTTCGGAGGCCTCGTGCGCTGAATTTTTCACACAGTTTCTTCAATGCAAGTGGTCCATCAGGTTCCTCCGGCGAGGACCAATCGGTTCCTTACCAAGGTTGAAAGGCAACAAGTTGCAGCGCAACTTTGGAAGGAGACAACAATGGCCACTGGGCAACCAGTTTTGGCTCATGGGGCGATGGTTCGATGCGCTAAAAATTTCAACATTTCGCGTCCCGCCATTTCGTACTTCTGGAAGCACATGAAAAACAGATTCGAGGACGGGATTCTAACTGCATCACCTGTCAAGAAGAAACCTTTTTGTTCCTCTCTCTTGTATTGCAGGTATGAACTAAGTCAGCAAATTAAGGCTATTCCATACTTCCAGCGACGCACCCTCCGCGACTTGGCAAATGTATTGTTGGGCATTGGGAAGTCAACACTTCATCGGATGCTGCAGACCAAAAGCGGTGATAGGTTTCTGGTGCCGCATACTAACTCACTCCTACCTCTCTTAACAGATGAGCACAAGGTTGCAAGAGTGTTATATGCACTCAGCACTTGCAGCCACTGCACGGCCTCGGTTCGACGATATGGGTGTATGCATCTTTGATGGGAAGATTGGGATATGGCCGATTGTCACCAGGCTACCTGCTGTGCGGAATTCCGTCAATCGTCCAGCCGGAACCATTATAACAAAGTCGCAAAATGTCACTAACCAGATATATCGTCAAATGTTACTTGAAAAGGTAATTCCTGCTATCAAGAATCATTTTCCCCACAATCGAAATCATTCGGTGACCATACAACAGGATGGAGCGGGAGCACATATTTCGTCAAATGACGGTTTATTCCACCAGGGACTTCAGGAGATTTGTGGTAAGCACTGTCTGTTGTATCGGGTGGAATTGATTTTGCCAATGTGACTGACAATTCCTTACCGTTTGTAGGTATTTGGGATTTCAAACTGTTGACACAACCGGCACGATCACCGGACCTGAACCATTTAGATCTGTCGTTTTTCCGTGCATTGGAACGGGCCAATTTCAAAAAGGCTCTCCCTTCAAACATTGATGAGCTCATTGCAAATGTAGAGCAGACCTTTTGGCAGTTTGAACCGCGGACGATCGAAAAGGGATTCGTGACACTTGGTCAAATCTGTGACGAAATCCTTTGTTGCCGAGGAGACAACACTTACAAATTGCCTCACATAGGTAAGGATAGCTTGTTGCATACTACAGGATCACTACCATTGCAGATTCGGGCATCTAAAGATGCCCTTGAGATGGCAAGAGAGTGGGATACGCAAGAGGAAGAAGTGCAGGCAGCAGGAGAAATGGAGGGAGTGCCGGCAAAAGGAATGGTGACAGTTTGATATTAACTGTAATTAAATTAGAATACTATCACTGCCTTGTTTGTCAAACAAGGCAGTGATGGGGCTATGGCCATTGTGTCTGCTGTAGCTAGACTCGTATCAGTGATTTTATTTGTTCTACCGGTATTAGTAAATTGTTGTCGGGTTTAGTTTTCGTTGACATCGTCATTTCGGGGAAAAGGGAACGAGAGAGGCTGGCGTTTCAGCGCTGGCGCGGGCTTTTAGATAGCTGACGTCGACTGGTTTGCGCGGAATATGAAATATTTTGGCTATGTATCCGTGTTCTGTACAATTAGTACCACGGCTACGTATGGATGTTTCGTGATGACCCGATGACTAAATTACGACAGGGACGGAGGGTAGTACCTGGTACAAATACTAGTACTTGTACCTAGAAGGGTACATGATGACGTCCCATTGCGTTTCCCCCTTTTGATTCAACGGAACGCTTGGACCAATCAAAGAGCACCAGTTGCGTCATTCGTCACTCTTTCCCATTTTTCTCCTGCCGTCACACCCCGAACGGTTTTTTTGAAAGATATTTGCAATGCAGCAGCCTACCCTTCCGACAATTGTTGTTTCAAACATTGGTCCAAAGAGCTTGTAGGTCAAAACAACCATGGCCAAGAAAATCCCTATCCCAGTGCCTCCGCCTAAGGATCCAACTGCTTGGATTTTGGAGAATGGCTTTGCTGAGTTCGTTTTGATGCATACCAACGAAATTGTGAGTGTTGTTAGTTACCTTTTCCCGACAAAAATGTGGACGTGGTCTTTCCCCAAGGGCATGGCACGTATGGTGTTCTCAATTCAGTTTGCTCTCTTGTACTTTTAGAAATACATGGTGATGCTTGGATATACCTATTTGCATGGTGAGTGATGGATGTCGGGAATTTCTTTACATGTGTGTCCCGGCCACTTTCTGACTACTCACTTTGTCATGGTCATTTACAGGCTGCAAGGTATTCAAGACCTTTGGACCCAAGGCTGCACTTTCTTACAAGATTATCAGCATGATATTGGCGTGCACTGGAGGAGGTATCCTTGTCCCGGTCTTTATTAATGGTATCCCTGTCCCCTTGGCCCAAGATTCCTATCCCATTGCCATTTTCACTTCGTTCCTTCTCCACTCGTACTTTCCCATTATGCGAGAAGTTCTCGAGCTCTCTCCAGTGTTCAAGGTAAGTCCAGGAGGGGTTGCATTTGTATGTTTGTGGGGTCCCTTCCAGAAACACGTGTTGCTAACGTGTCTGTATTTTTTATGGTGCATCGTAGGCCGCCGTCGTCTTTCTTTACGAAACTATGCGTGCATTCGTCGTGACGAAATTTACGGGGGCTGCCGCGACTGCGATTGTTGCTAGTGAGTTTTCATTCCCCGTGTTTGGTCCTATTTTCTGTGGTACCATTGCTGGATGTGGTGGTGCCTTTTTGCCATTTAACAAGGGATTGGACCCCATCAAGGAGACTGGACTGGCTCCCCCCATGTTGTCGGCCTTTATTGGAGCCACTTTTTTCCACTTGTTCACTACCTTGGCCACCGATGTGATTTATGCGCAAAAGAAGGCCAAGGTCTTGGTCGCTCTATTCTTTATTGTCTATGGGTGGTACGCCAATGGTGTCTTTAAATCCTTGTTTCCGGCAAAAAAGGAGGCATCCAAAGTCGACGCCGTCAAGAAAGAGAAATAAAAAAGCCAAAATCATGGGAAATGTTGCTTCGTGAAAAGGCGATTCAAGATGAAAGGGTGAAACGTGCCAATAGTAACAAGACCCAACAACCACAGTATCATCCTCCAACCGGGGCTGCTGGCTAAAAAAAAAGTGCTTTTACTCCATGAAAAAAAGGTGCCCACACCCATCCTAATCCTACCACCATCACTAATGTCGCGCTAGTTCCTTTTTTTGTTCGTGTCATGTAGTTTGGGCTACTGCTTAATCTACTTTCAAAATCAAAAAGGATACGCATTCTTTCAACTAATAATCATCCCGAAAAAGATGCATCTCGTTGACCGCCACCTATTGTAGTCGTCGTGACTAACAGTAAATGATTCTACGGTAAACGTCGGACGATCGCCAAATGCTACACTTATCATGCGTGACACTCTTTATGGTGTCTTGAAAGTGGGATGTGCTACTTAGAATGGGTGTACGCTTATTTCCAGCTTCCCCAGGAGCTTGCTTGCCAGCGAGATCTTTCTTATTGTAAACTAGAATCAGTCTTTACATGATACAATCAGCGACAATGCGCGACACCGATGCATCCTCACTTCGGACTGCGATCTTCAAAATGACACCGTTTGTTCCTTGCATAGCGATTTGCGCTCGAGCCAACACATGTTGTCCACCTACAAAGACTCCACTCAAATGAAGCATGTGTGGCTTGCCCTCAGTATTCGGTTTCACAGCCCCAGTTCCGTCACAAGCTTGCATGCCCAAGAAATCAATAACAGCAGCAACTGCATCTTCCAATTTCTTGAAATTAAGTGCGAACTTTTCCAAAACTTCGTTGTCATTTCCTGCATTTTCCCATGCCTTTCGGAAATCAGGCACTGTAACCTTGGCCATAAAGTCCGAAGTAGAGATTTGCAAATCCTCGAGAGGGTATTCTTCTTCGAACGTGTCACCTTCCGCTTCACCTGTGGCTGGGTCAACCTGGACAACAGTGAAACGGAGTTCACACGCAAAGGTAGTAGGTGCCAGTGCCGCTTCAGTGTTGCGCTCCAAAACAGTGAAACAGTTCTTACTGTCGCCGTATCGGATGCCGTTGCCAGGAATTTCCCCAGACGCGGTATAGATTTCGGATGCACTATCGTCGATCGACACTGTGACATTGTCCAAACGTTGGTCCTCAATAGTGTTTTGTACGGAGAATTGCAGGACAACATGGTTCGCAAAGATATGTTTCGTACATTGTACAACATATTCAGTTTCTGACTCGGTAAGCATCACTGGTGCACTTGATCGGAATGCACGGCCCAAAGCCGCGAGTTCTGGAATGGCGTAGACTGCAGCGGCAGGATCGACCACTTCCTTCTTCTTTGGTGCCAAAGGTTCAATAGAGCCGTTCGCTTCTTCCATATCATCAACAGGACCTGCAATCTCATCAGGTGTATCTTCCACAATCGGCAGCGTGTCAAACGAAATAGGATCCGGGCTGTCCATGGACATGGGAGTTTTCAAGTAGGCATTCATGCTTCTTTCCAGTTTATCAAACGACATGGGCAATCCCTCTAGCAAGACGTACGCGGCTGTGTCGCCAGGAACAGGAATGTCAGGAGGAATATCCTCGGCTTGAGCATCGTCTGGTGGTGGAACATATGGATTCTTCTCCATGGCATCCTCTAGAACAGCCACTGCAATTGCGGCACGATCTCTTGTTTCGTCGTCTTCATCCATGAGTGTTCGCTTCAACAAAGTCATGATCGAAGTTCTGAGCGATGGACACTGTGCCGCAAACTTGGACAAGGCTGACACTGCTGCCGCTCGAACAGCCGAGTTCTCCAAAATGACACGATTGTAAATAAAGCGGATGTAACGTGCTGGCGCGGTTGTAGCAGGACCAAGTTCTCCTAACAAGTGCAAAATTTGTGTGGACAACTGAGTAAACTCGCAATCTTCAATAAATTCGCAAAGATGAAAGAGGGAACTTTCGGTAGTCTCTGGGACAGTTCGAATCAATGAAATGATACTTGCAACAATACTCTTTTTAAATTCAAAGCCACCTTCTTCTCGCAAAAAATTGGACATGAAGCCCACCAATACACGATGCTTGGCGGGATAGGTCAAGCACAACTTTTGCAAACTGCGAACGACGGTAATCTTGAATTCATCAGCGATTTCAGTGAGAAATGCAGAGATTTGCTTCAACAAGCGGTCAATAGAGCTTTCACTTCCGGTCTTGAGTAGAGTAGTGATTGCCAGTGTTGCAATGGAACGGTTCGAATCTCCGATTAGTGCCTCAAGATCTTCGTTGCATTTGGAAACAACACGAGGATGGACGTTGGCGACTTGAGCCAAAGTTCGCATTGCGGCGTATCGCGTCGCTGGTTTGGGCGAGCTCAAGAAGAGCTGTAGCACGGAAATGGCAGGGCTCAAGTCTTGAGGTTCTAGGCTAGTAAGGTTGCACAAAGCACGAGCAGCCTCGTAGACCACAAGCTCCGACTTGTGTCGCAAACTAGCTTCCAAGAATTGATATCCTTGTTTGGCAACATCTGATCCCGATGAACCGATCGCACGGCCCTCTGCGGCTTCGTCGTTGAGAAGTTTCGCAGTGTAACGAACAAGGAGCACCAAAGCCATTGGAGAACGCAATGTGCTACGAGTGCTCAATTGACTGACGAGCTTGGAAACACCCAATCGATCGTGAGACTTGATTTGATAGAGCAGCTGTACGGCATGGAACTGAACCATTTCGTTCGGTGACGAGCAAGCCTCTTGCGTTTCACTGATCCATCTACGAACGACAGCCGCGCATTCGGGTGATGATTGGAAAAGATGAAGGGCAGACACCAAAGCGGCACTCGCCACCTGTCCCGATGAATCCACGACCGCTTGCTTGACATATCGTTCGATGGCTCCCAACATGGCAGCATCAACGATACGTACAAGAACTCGCAAAGCATTCCCCCTGTATAGATCCACATCACAGGTCATATCTTTGGTCAAGCAAGATGTGACGATGATGACATCGTCGGGATTGCATGTCTCCGCCACATCCTTGATGAACAAATAGACCATTCTACGCAGCGAGGCATCGTCGCTCATAAATAGCTTGGTAACACCGAAGAAGACGTCCGTGGCCTCAACCGAGTTCAAGTACTGTCCAGTGTTTTGAAGGTGCAAGAGCTGTGCAATCACCGTGCAGCACTTTCGGGGATTCTCACGGACCGCTGTTGGATCGTGAAAAATTCTAGACGAGACGGACAAGGAAGCAACACAGGTAAGGCCCGCATCAAAAATTCAATGTAAATAACAAGTACCAGGTACCAATCCACACAATGCCCCTACCTGGCCTCTTGAAGGACCGTCGCCTTTTCGAGATGCGCATAGGGAGAAACGTATTGCTCATCTTCCTCCACTTTAAACTTTTCAGCGAGCTCCTGGACCTCTCGCATCACAGAAGCCATGCCCGTGGCATTCTCTCCTTGACCGTCCTGCATTCTTGTTTCTCTTGTTTGCCAAGGATCAGTCAAACTAAAGATCGGGATGGGCTATCTATTGTAATAAGAATGGTGCCGTTTGGTCACTACTCGCTGCCACCCTACATGTCCACGCAACGTCGTGCACAGACATTCTACGATGACCTGCCGCAGCCATCTCCGCCGATCGGCTGGGGTCTTGCCGCAGCTTCGATGGGAACGTGCGAATCTACGTCAAAATGGTACTGCGAAAATCCAAATCCCAGATCCCAATGCTGGGCTATACATGAACTCGGGTTTCTTTTAGTCACGTGTGTTTATTTGCTACTGGTATCTACACTAAGTAGTCTGAGTATGCTGGAGGAAACCTAACATAGCAGGCTTCCAGTTATGCAAAAAGATACCAGCTGAGATCAAAGATGACAATCGGCAGTACTTGTACCGTTTTTATTTCTTTGTGATCTGTCATTGAACAAGTTTTCCCCTACATAGAAGCAGATCTAGTACAAAATGAGAGATTTGCTCTGCAAGGCTCTCTTCGTTTTCCCCGTGCTTGCCGGCATGATGTGCGGAATTTTCCATGTCTATTTCAGCCAACAACAACAATCGACCCAAGTTCCCAGTCAGCTTCAGTTGCCAAGGTTATCCAAAAAATGTGATTTGATACCCTACGATTTGACCGTCGAGCACTTGTCATCATCATCATCTTCATCATCCTTGTCACAACAACAACACGACTGGCCGACCATTGATCCAGAATCACCTCGTGCACCCCGCTTCTCGTTCAAGGCATCCAGTGTCACTACCCCATCACCAGACGCCAAAGCCAGTCATGTACAAGTTATTCGATGCCTCACCAAGGATTGTCAAGAAGCTACTAATGAAATAATTTGGGACTCGGGTTGGATCTTGGCCGGTCGAGGCAATGGTTTGGATATCACTCGAGACCGACCCTTGGATGGGTTGGTCCCCATGGAACAACTTCATTGGAGAGCTCGATTTGGCATTCAAAATGACGATGATGATAATGACACGGTGGCTGCTTGTCCCTGGAGCGATTACCAATCCTTCCTGGTAGGACCCTCACAACAACAGTGGGAACAAGCGGATTGGATGTGTGCGACCAATTATGTGCAAACCGAATGCGATTTCTACGATACGCATGGCAAGGCGGCCGCTCCTCTCTTTCGAACGGAATTTACACTGCATCTTGAGGGCAACGACAACAAGGGAACTGTTCATGAGACCAACACCACTGACTCTATAGCCTCGGCGCGGTTGTTTGTTACCGGTTTGGGCCACTACGAGGCTTGGTTGAATGGAGTGCACATTAATCATGACCGATTTTTAGATCCAGCTCCTGCCAGTTACGACAAGCGAGTCTACTACAATTCCTTTGATGTAACAGACCTGCTGGTCCAAGATTGTCATCAAGCCTTGGGATTTATAGTGGGAAATGGATGGTTCAATCCTCTCCCCATGAAATTTTGGGGAGGTATCAATCTAAGAAATGCTTTGACGGTGGGGACTCCAAGAATCAAGGCAATCCTTCAAATTGCTTTTGCCGATCCCAATCGTCAACCTTTGGTTATAACTACATCCGTAACCGCGACAACGACATCCGTCTGGACGACAACCCAATCCAGTTTACTCCGCAATGACCTGTATCTTGGAAATGTGGTGGATCTGGATTTGTCCCACCAGCTTCAAGGATGGTCAAAAGTTGGCTTTAATAACCCAGTGGTCGAGTGGCAATCAGTCATCTTGTGTTCCGATGTGCTGGACTTGCCACATCCGATCCCGCAGCCCATCCCACCGATTCGTTCCCGACCACCTCATAGACTTGATGTTGTTTCACGATCCAAGATTGATAATGACTGGGTGTTGGATATGGGTCTCAACACAGCTGCTGCTGTACAAGTTGACATTTTTGTGCCCCATGATTGGGTATGTAGTCCCCAAGAGATTGAACTCAAGTTTGGGGAATTACTCTTCACCAATGGAACTGTCAATGTCTACACCTCGACAGCGTGAGTCCACTACCTATGTGTGGAAATGTCATGTTTTGGTGCCTTGATGCTGACACTTGTTTGTTTTGCTAATATAAATAAATACAGAGGAGGTATCAAGACAGAAAATTGTTGTGGTGAGTGTGCTCCCGCCGTGGCCTATCAGAGATTGGTGATTCGAACATCCAAATCCGGCCACTTTACCACACAATTTTCTTGGAGTGCCTTTCGGTACATTCAAATTAGTTCACTTCCGCCTGGCTGGGAAATTAACGTGACAGCAATCCCTTTGATGACGGATTTGAAATGGATTTCGTCCTTCCATTCGTCAAATTCGTTCGTTAATGATATATTCACACTATGTCAAAATACTCACGCTTCCAACATGATGGGAATTCAATCCGATTGTCCCCATCGAGAACGATTTGGATATACTGGTGATGCCCTGGGAACAATGCCGTCGTCTCTTGCTTTTTTTGATGGAAGTGCATTCTATGAGAAGCGTTTATATGACATGCAAGACTCAATTCGCAAAAATGGAGGAGTGACCGTGAGTTCATGCACTATCGCTAACGTTCGAACTGTCCTTGAGTGTCGTTGACTGCTCATCTCATAGCTCTTGCTACCTCATGTCCCATTACAGGAAACCGCTCCATTTGTGGGAATATCGGCAAACGGCTTGGGAGAACGATCTGGACCAATTGGCTGGCAAAGTTACTTTCCTCAGGTGCAAATAGAATTGTACAAGTGTTTTGCAAATACACGGGCGCCTTCAGATATGCTGAATGCTACACGTCAATGGATAGATTTAGTGCTGAGTCACCCCAACGAAGTCGAGCATGGGCTTGGTGATTGGATGGCCACCGACTTTTTGTCCGTGGTCATTTCGGGTCAAGTCTTTCTCATTGAAGCCTTACGTGCATGGAGTGAATTGACGGACTCGGAAATGGAACGAGAAAGATCAACCAAGCGTGCACAAGACGAGGTAGAACAGTTTGTTTCGCGATTCATTTCTGGTGACACTGGCGACGTCACATATAACGGATCTCACGTGACTCAGAGTGGACAGGCAATGGCCATTTTCTATAATTTGGTTCCGGACACTTGGAAACACTTGGTGTCATCAAGTATGGTACGGGCAGTCGAGAAAAGTGATTATCATATTACGGCTGGGCTGTTTGGAGTGCTTCCTGTATTGGAGTCCTTAGCAATGATCAAGAAGAATGATCTTGCATGGAAAATGGTGACACAAAAAACGTTCCCATCATACGGTTATATGATGGAAATGAATGCAACAACTGTTTGGAAAGCCTGGTCCTTCTCCGACTCCACATACAGTCATAACCACCCCATGTTTAGTGGGGTGGCATGGTGGATTATGACTCACATTGGAGGTATTCGAGTGGAAAAGAATTCAGTTGGAGCCGACCGACTCACTTTTGCGCCGAATCCTCCTCTGAATTCGGGCCTTTTTTCTGCAAATTACACTTTAGAGACAGCTCGAGGGCACGCTTCCTGCAAGTGGCAATGCCTGCCGAATGGGGTCATGAAAATAGAAATTGAATGTCCTGTCAACACTAGGGGTCGCGTTGTTTTACCGGATGGATCTGAACCATTCAATGTCAGCGGCGGGCATTACCAGTACATGGTATCAGCAGCGATTTGTCAGAGCACCTCGTCCACGATGTGATCCTGCGTGCCTAACTGCGATGACCAAGACGATTCTCGAGAGGGGAGTTCACATCGTACGGTTATTCTAGGAGAGAGGCGAAGTTCAGACTCCGTTACAAGTTTTTTTCTCAGGATCTTAACTTCAGTTACAAAACTTACAAAACTACGATTTTATCTGCACATGGTGCGATATTCAACGAGTCCAGATATCCTATGGAATCAAGCGCGAAGTCCCCCACGTTCATTGTCATGGCCCGAAAGGTGAAGAAAGTTGGTTTGGTTAATTCAACATCCGGCAACTCAACTTCAATCCATTCCCAACCCCCATCGTGACCAAAATCAGGCAATCCAAGACTATTCCCCATTCCCTCAACGTCCACAGAGGAAATATTCCGTTCGAAGAGCATCGGGCCATTATCACCAACTTGAATTTCAACAGTGAAAGAGTCATTCTTACCACTTTCGCTGATGGGACATATTTCTTTGCTGATGAATCTCATGGCGAACGAAAAACAAAACTTGACTGTAGTTTTGCAAATTGTTCGGTCAATGATTGGGATTAGAAAATCACTCCGGTTCATGGAATTGGGAGGCGTCACCCCGTCCATGGTATCACCGGCTGATATGCGTGCATATCCGGTGCCTTCATACGCCAAGCACGTATTGAAGCGAGTACATCTGGGGAGGTAGTCGTTCTGCTGGCTGACCGCGTTGTCAGGTCCATAAACAACCGTGCTCCAACCCATCAATCCAATTTCTGCATCTTCGAAATCCAAGTTTGGCACAGTCATGGGTGGCAAGGCGTAGCCAAGAGCATTGATGCCAGTGGCATTCTTGTTGGCAATCAACATATTCCAGATATCCGTGTTTTCGTTGTAGCATCCAGTGTAGTATGGAACGACCTGTTGAAAGCCACCATTTTCATGACAAGTGGTCGCAGCGGCCCATCCCGCGATGGTACCACCCGATGCACAAACGTCAGGTGCATTGATAGACCCACGGGGATATTGACTCACTTCCGTCGGAACCATGTAAAGCAGTTCACTCGCGTCTTGGCATCGGACCGAGAGGTAGAGTCGAGATCCGTTTTTGCACACCTGTATCTGTTCTTGTTTTGCTGGTCGTTTCGTTTTCTTCGTAGTCTTCTTAGTCAGTCTACGGGCAAGACAGGTGTAAGGTGTACTTACAGTTAACATTAAGATGACAGAGAGGACGACCTTCATTGTTCTTGAATCATCCAGTTCTTCCTTAGATTTGTGTCGCCCAAATTTTTTGTGATTTACTAGTTCCGATGAGAGGTGATGATTTTGTGAGGAATATGCTGGTTTTACTAGAGGAGGTGGCAACATTGCGAAAAAGTTAATTAAAAGTAAAAGTGAAATGCTTTCTTCATATGTTTTTGAGAAGCTTTTTTGGTTCCATGTCACACCAACAACTACGGTAGTTAAAGAACTAATCGACTAAAATGAATGAAAAAGCAGATACCTTTTATACATACACAGTTAGCAAACGGTGCGTGCGTCGAAAGCAATTGACAAAGGAACAAGAGACGTGTTAACAGTAACACAAAAGGCTTGCTCCATCCTTTCTTTTGTGGCTGCTCACAGTCAAGTATGCAACTGGCTATTGCTAGAAGGAGTGTCATTTTTCTTCCTTTCTGTTTGCTGCTTCTGCTGAATTTCACTTTTTCGATGACAATACATTCCTCCACTCTTGCTTCTCCGACTCCTGTTTCTGTTTCTTCTGACATGAGATTTGGTAAATTTGTCATTCCTTCCTCACATGTATTTTATCGAACATCACTTTCGGCTGCCTTTGTCAATCTTCGTCCCATTGTCCCTGGTCATGTATTGATCATGCCCGAGCGAATTGTGCCGACCATGGAAGAGCTCTCGGACGAGGAATACCTGGGCATGTGGTCCATGGTGCGGAGAGTGCAAAAAGTTCTCAAGGTCCAATATCCCGATACCACTGCCTTTAATGTGGCCGTCCAAGATGGATTGGCGGCGGGTCAATCGGTACCCCATGTCCATGTTCATATTTTGCCAAGAAAAGGTGGAGATTTTGAACGCAATGATGATGTCTATGATGAATTGGAGCAATGGGCACCTCGTAATGATTTGAGCGAGTTGAAACCAAGAACGAACATTGACGTTCCGGATGATGCGGAGCGTGTCGATCGGACCTATGAAATGATGGCGGAAGAGGCTGCTTGGTATCGAAACATAGTACTAACGTAGTTCAAAACCGAGAGCTAGGTAGGTTAGTCTTGGAAGGATTAAATCAATGCTAGAATTATTTTTCGATACTACGAAGTAGTACATCTTCAATCAAAATTGCCCTTGAAACCACAAGAGTAGACCAAGACCCAAAACGGCTCGCATCAACTTTTCATATTCGCGGGACGATGTTTCCTTTTGCTTGGATTCCCAGGTGTACCATAATCCTCCAATACCCACTGTCAATAATCCGGCCAAGGTGGGCGGGTTTAATCCTTCGCGGAACCACAGCATGGCCATGGAAATGGCAAATACTCGTTTTCCCGCGTTTAACAAGGAATGGGTGAGTGCAGAACAAAAGCCGAGGGTGATCATGGAAAACACATTGTACAAGGGATGCCACAACAAGACTTGAAAGCTGCAAGGCACAAAGTATGGCTGCACCACTAGATAGAGTAAAATGGCCACGCCTCCTGTCCAAAGTCCACTATAGAAAGAGAGTTGCGTGAATTGAACCACGCTCTTTTCCAATTTCGACCAGTTTTGAACAATCGGCGAATCGTCACTGTGATGTTTGCGTTGTAACACATTCCGACAACTCAAAGTCATACCACTCAAAATAGCAAAAAGGATCGATAGTGGGTGTGGTGGGGTCGACTGCAATTTCATGAGTGACATGGCTGCTCCAACCACCACCATCATGGAGCTGAAAATACCAACGGTACATTTTCCTTCGCGGAAGAAAATTTGCGATAGCAATAGTGTCTCAAAGGGTTCCAATAACTTTATGACTTGGACCAGAGAAGCTTTACCATACATGAATCCCACATTGGTTGCAATCGATCCAAGCGCATGTAGCCCGCTGAGTGGCGCGGAATGAGTCGCCGTGATCTGATGCCAGGTAATGGATTTATTCATCCCCAACAAGAGTATTCGTCCAATCAATGCACCCAATAATAGCTGTAGGCAAGTGACGACACCGGTCAAGGCCATGGTGGCAAAGAATCGGATATATGGCGATGACATGCGCGATGGATCGTTGACTTTTCCCGCATAGTGCTGCATGGAAATGCCGTTCATTCCATTGGTCCAATACCACGCCATGATATTTCCAATCTGTAGTAAGAAAACAACAGCATTCGTCTTTATGAGTCTTCTCCATGCAGAGGTGACTTCAAAGAGAGTACCGGTAGTATCAACGCGCTCTTTTGGGTCGTCGATCACACTCTCATGAATGCGATGCTGTATCGGAGTAAGGGGAATGGTGCTGATCCGACCGTCTTCCCCATCCTCCAAATCAGAACTTTCTCTTGAATGTAGCAATGGGTTGACGTCCGAATTTCTTCTTGCCACCATGGTTGCCTCCGCAAAGTAGAATCAAACGTCGGGTCTCCTTGGAAAGATGCAAAGGTGCAAAACAACTGCCGGAACTGGTTCTTGTACCACTTTTCGTGTGCTGCATTGCTTCCGATTTCCGATGTTTTCAAATACCGTTATATTTAGAGAAGCGAAAAATTTGTGTTCATAGTAGTCGCATGGAATTGTGGAATCATCCGATTGCAACATATGCAATTTCACGCTGACGATGCAAACACAGACGAGGTCCCTTCAAAGTCTCGCCGCAAGTCGGTAAAATAAGAGATGCGGAAATTTAAATCCTTGCTGATTGCAACTTGTGTCCCATCCAAGTTTCCACGGTATTTTCTTAAACTCTGATTTCGAATATAATTCGAGCTCCTTCGCTAATCCTGCGAGAAAGCTTTCCATGGTGCCTGTCGACTGTCGACGATCCTGCCATTCGATGCAGAAGGGTTCTTCTCTCTCAACTGGTATCCTCAACCATCATCGAAAGGTTGTTCTTTGTCATCACCAGGCTTCGGAAACAAGATCCTCATTTGTTGACGACACAACGTTGGAGTATATCCTTCTTCAAAAGCAAACAAGAGCTATCATCACCACATAGACTTATCCACACACCAGACAAGATGAGAATTTTAATATCCTACGCAGCCTTTCTCCTCGCTAGCGAGGCCATGGTGATTCCACAATCACGTCTAATAACAGTACGAGCTGATGGTACATCACTTGCCTTGAGTAGTCCCAGCATGGGTAGTGACCATTATATTGAAGAAATGAAAGAAGATATTGCTCGAATGCGTCAAGAGGCAATCAAGAGACTGGAACTTTTGAATGAGCAAATGAATCAGGCGGAAACGGCCTGGAAGGATCAAAAGGAACTCGAAACGTCGACCAATTCCATAAAAGAGGTAATTCGAGTAGAAAAAGTTCCATCCGCCTCCTCCTCGTTGCCCACCTCCAATTCCTTCCCTAACGTATCGACACCGAAAAAGGTGGAGGATATCTACTCGGACATGGAATCCCAGCAGATTGAATCCTTAATGAAGGCGCGGATGGAACGAGACCAGTTACACTTTTTGGATCCCGTGGTTCCAGTCAAAGCATCATCACCTTCCTCCTCCATTAGTGCTATCAAAGAGTCACCGGCCTCGGCCAATCTCAAACTATTGGACAATACACGGTGGAGGCTCATGTTAAATATTGGTCGCGAACCAGGGACCTGGATGCCAAAAACATGGGGAGTGAGCGGGGAACGACTCCGGATGCATTTGGAACTCGAGTTTGCACCCGAGCAGTTGTATGAACGAGAAGAATTCTTGAATGGGGTATCCGGTGCCAAGGTATTAAAGATTGTCCATGGTCTCGGTGATTTGGCGCCGAGTATGCAACATGGAGGACGACCAGTTCGGCTCAAGGAGACGGGAGGTTGGAGGGTGGCACCCAACGAGGGTCCCATGGGAACTAGCGTTTTACGATTTTATTTTGATCTAGAAGAAGAAACACGACATGCTGGTAGCGATGTATATTGTCCGGCCGGGAGAATCTATTGCACGTGTGGATACTTTCCCATGTTGGAACGGCATCAACAAGGTCATGTTTCGGAAAAGGAAACGCTTAAGAAAGAAATGCGCGAAATTGAAGTACAATACGAAGCCCTAGCCAATGAAAATGAACTTGACACCAACTTGGTCAGCTGGAACAAGTTCCAACGATCCAAAAAATTGATGGACCTGCGGATGCAAGCTACCAAGCTCAACACCAAGATGCACGAGGCACATGTTCGAGAGCCTGAAAAGGCACTGTTGCGATTATCTCAAGATCAATCTGTTGGACTCACAAGAGAAGGAGGTGTATGCTGCAAGGTTCACAAGGGACTTGCCATTGAGTACCATATCTTGGGAAAATTCGAAATTGCATCCATGACGAATCGAGAACACCTGGACTATCGAGATCTATTGCCATAGAACTACACTGCTATCTGACATGAAAGATCATTCAAGCCATTTGTTTTTCTCGAAATACATGGTGAGATAGTTGTAGCTCTAATTCTCCCAATAGTTTTTTCCATTCGACATGAACCCTCTACGATTTTAGCTGACAGGACGCAAGAGATTAGACTCTCATGACACTCGGGTCCCGCTCCATGGTTGCTGGCACAGTACACATGCACTCTTGCCACTACTTCGGAACCATTGTGTGAGACAATCAAAGTGGAATCGGTTCTGGCAGGTCTTACACTGCATTTCTGGGAGTTTGTGCGTCTTAACATGAAGTACCGAGTAACAAACGGGACATGGTTCAATTCCTTCAAACTCCTTGTCCACATTTTCCTTCCACAAAAGAAGGGCATCCGACAACGATCCACCCTGATTGTTCAGCATTTGGGTAATCTGCAAGGACCATCGCTTCCAACGGTTTTCAGGTACTCCTAATGTCTTGGAGCAGTCGACTTCGGCGCGGCGAAAGGGGAAAGACGCCGGCAATTTTATTATCACACTCAAGGTAAAGTCATCCTGGCTGTATAGTGCAGTCACTTCTCGGCTAATCAGACTTCCCTTTACGCTCATTTCGCCAAACGAAGCGGCAGTCTTGATTCGCTGTAATTCGCGACGCAACAACTCGGGTGCCACGTTCGCCTCTACGAAATCGCGAATCGGGTCACGGTAGTAATTCGGACAAGACATCTCCCACCAGTTTTTCGCCAGAGTGGGAAAGATCTCGATGGTGCGGAAAAGCACGGTCCATGCCAGCTTTGAAATCTCCACTGCGCCACCCCCTGAGAACAAGGCGTCCATGTCATCGACTTTTTCGTAACTTCACCTTACGATCAGAGCTCACATTAGCGTATACGACAGCGAGATCCAGCATCACCGCAACTGCTCCCGTCCTTCTGGTGTAGGAAAGGAATGATGTCCGATTCAATGAGTCGTGTCCACTGGCAACTGTTACGATACGGAGGAAAGCCAACCACGATGTCAGACGGGCAAACGCATCATGTTCATCGACATGAATGTCTGCTACCGTGACTTCTTGCCATGATTCCACAGCACCCATCAGGCGTTTTGGGACCCATTGACAGACGATTTCAGTGTCCTCCTCTAGCTCTTCCGCTTCCTCGGAGTCAAGGCCCTTTGACCATACTTTGAGCATTGCCGCCGTCTCTTTATTCATGGCCCCTCGTGGATTATCAAAGATGGGCTTCCCGCGCTTGGCATAGGCGTCGAGGAATCGAAGAGCGAGCCATCTCTTGCTCTCCACAAACAATGCGGTGGCTAAACTGTCCGCGTGCTTTCGTGCAGCGATACCAGCTATCCGTGCTTTCCTGCTCACAATTGTATTCAGGACATTCGAAGGTAGGGAGAGGTCCACCCACAATGGCCTTTCTGAATTCTCCCATCTAGTGGCGAAGGCTCCAACAAGGGCCAACGCCGCATCGGCTTCAGTGTCCAATTCTTGGTCATCGTGCGCCGCGTCGATTGCCCGCAGTGCAACGTAGTCGTCTTTGTTGAACTTGCTTTCTGACGCTGCTTTGGTCAGTGATTTCGCCACCAACCAGAATAGTAGCGATCTGACCTTTTCTCGATTCTCATCAAGGGGTAAGGAAGGAACAGCCACGGTCAACATGGCCAGCGCAGCTCTCATAGCCGCAACTGAAGGCTCGTTCAGTTTTACCGTCTCTTCGTCGTCAGAATCATCGCGAAGCTTTCGAAGCAAACCTTTCACAGTGGTATCAGGATCGAAGGTTATGAGAATGGAATTGCATGGTGAAGCCTTGGTGTTGGCTCCATAGCCCAGAGTCAAGGCCAATGCCCACAAAGAATTGGTCGGAAAGCTTTCGTTGCTTGTTACAGCATCGAGTTGTGCTGCCAATGCTCCTTGCAGGGCGAGAAGTTTTTGAAAAATGGTATAGTGCATAGTTCCAATGCCTTTAGCTCCAAAGATGCCAATCTGAGAAATGATGATGTTGATTATGTCGAATTCTTGTGGATGCCATTTGTCCCATGTTGGTAGCACTAACTCATTCATCACAAGCGACAACATTTCTTGTCGCCGTTTAACCGTTGCGCTATCGATTGTGTCTACTGACACAACCGAGTCTAATGCCTGGTTGGATGCAGATGCCGCTGGACTGGCTCGCAATCGCTCAGCGACGGTCTGCCGCTCTTGTACAATTCCATTATTTTCAACCTTGATGGTAAAGTAGATCTCCCCCGGAAGGTCGTTGTGAACCGTAATGATTGTACATGGTTCTCGCAGCGAGGCATTGTTGGTGTCCGGAATGTACCACGCCATATCTCCCTCGTGTATTTGATCAGTTTGTATCTTGTCATTGTCGCCCATACTCTCTGCTGGTCGTATACTGGGGAATTCAAGTGATATCAATTGCGACAAAACAGCGACATTTCGACAGATAGCTTCAACGTCACCGGTACCGACGATCGATGACATGGACCGAAGGCAGGACTTGATCCACCCATGCAAACGCTCCTTTTTCACAGATTTACCTACAAGTTGGGAAAGAAGTTGGAAACAGGAATCTCGGCGCCTACGTGCTCCATCAGCCAACAAGAGATCTGTGGTACCATCGGAAAGGTGCAAAAGGATTTGGATCAATAACTGATCTGCGTCGGACGTCGTAGAGTTTGCAAAAAGGGTCCACCGGTACTCGCATAAATCTTCTTTTGAACTTTCCAGATCACTCATCAAATGCAACAGACTTGAGGCAGAAAATCCTTGTCGAGCAACCACTTTATTGTCCCAAAGCTTGGAATCCGCCAAACCAACAAGGTCTAGTGAAGGTAATGGCAACCCATCACTCGAAGATTCTGTGACAATACTACACAAGTTTATCAAACGAGTAGCTCGTTCCGACCACTGAGATGCCAAAGAAATGTCCACAGCTGTTTCGGACGATGCTTGTCGGAGCGTCGAACGTAATTCTTTCGACGCTAATCCAATAATCGACGACCGTAAATCGTGATTTGTTGACATCCATGTAATGACTCGATCTTTCCATACCTCTCCTCCTTGACGCCATGCCTGTCCAAGGATTCTTTCGGAATCGGAAACTGTTTGGAAGTGGTTGGCCTGGACAAGATGTACAAGAGTTTCCAGCACTGGATTGGGGCTTCGAGGCGTCCAAGGATCCACGGGGCATGCAATATCGATCCAAAAGGACACGACAGTATTGTCAATGGCGAGCCCCTTGATTTCTTTCAAGCCAACACATGTTTGAAGGAGATTTCCAGCCTTGCGATGATAGGATAAATGAAGTTCTGTAGCACCAGTGAATTCGTCGTCCGTGTCATCGTGCTCTTCGGCGTGAAGCTCATTGATTGATTCTTTGGCAACTTGACGGCAAAAATCGTCCAAAACAGTTGATCGAATATATTCCCAACCTTCTTTTTCGGCAATGGCAATTAATCCAGTCATCAATGCCTCCAAATCACACTTGGCAGCGACCACTTCCCTCAAAATTGCCTCCCAAGTTTGCATTCCTTCATTGCTGGTTCGAAATTTCTGATATAGTTGGAAATCATACTTTGACAAGGATACACTGTATTGATCCGAAAGTGTACTTGTGTGAATTACCATCCATCGTAGTAGATCATTCATCAAGAAAGTGTCCAATGTTGTGGTTGATGATTCCACAAAGAGATTGTCGACAGGTATTCTTTCCAAGAGAACCAACCATAACTCGTAAATTTCCTCGCCAGGGACTAACTCAGACGTGGCTTGAAATTGCTTCAGGTAGTGATGAAAAAGATCCTTCCAAAGTTTGGGAAAGTGGCTGTCAGCCGGGGTATTCGGCAAGCTTGGGAGTAATCGTACCAGGTTGGTCAATAGGTTCAAATCAATGGCCGCATCTGCTACAAGCACTTTAGTAATCTCTTGATGCCAGAACCAGTCATCCAGTAGGACCATTGCCGAGTTTTCTTTGGTGTTTTGCGCCGTATCGAGGAGTAACATATCCTTGGCTAGAGTTTGCCCCAAATGTTGGTAGGCTTGTTGAACGGGACCTCCCGTGGCGTTGCCAATGGATCGTGTGACAAAGGTTTCAAGTGCATGCAACCAGCATTTCGCAATGACTTCTGCCAAATCGTGCGATTGTTTTAATAACAAAAAAGTCGCTGTTTCTGCGACAGCAGCAACTACCTCCAGTTGATCCGCGGCGCCTACCAAGTTTGTTTTGCCCTGCCAGATACTAGTCAGAACTGCCGGTTGATCGTTGGTGGGCATCAAGGCCACTATCGGCAAAACCGTCGGTGCCCATTGAGTAGAGCCATGACAACCCTTGGAAAAAAGTTTGTTCAAGGTTTTGCTGTATTGCGATAAAATTGTGGTACGTTCAGCTGGTGGAACTGACGCTAGGAATGCTAAAAGTGTTTCCAGTAGGATCTTGACATTGGTCGGTTCCTTTTCCGATGCGAGATTCTGCCCGAGGAGATTTCCCAACTTGGTTTGATCCATCAGCGATGGTGCTTTCTGACAGCAAGTGGCTAAAAGGGAATAGGTCTTTCTTCGTAGTGCTGCCTTGGGACTTGCCAGCGTCCTCCACATGTATTTGACGTTTTCAGCATTGGGAAGGGATTCGTCATATTGTTGCATGATGTGAATTTGCAAACCACCGAGCGCGGTTCCTACGATCCGAACAAAGCGTTCGTCCAATTCCTCCTCGTGTTTTTCGGAAAGCTTTACATCTTGTGGTTGAGATTTTTTCTGAAAAAGATCTTGATGCATCGCCAATGGTTTTCCGTAGGAAAGAATTCGTTGCACGTAATCCCACATTCCTTGTGTGATCAAGTCTTTGACGGAAATATCCAACGATTCAGAATCCATAGCCTCCAAGGCTTGGGAAGCTTGCTGCGCTGCCTTGCGAGTATCTGCCGCGGGATCGGCTCGACTACACAAAATCATTCCAAGTATCTCTGGTTGCTGACTGGTCAAGGTTGCAAAGGCCTTGGGAAGGTTGAGAATGGCTTGATGACAGCATTCCAAACTATTGGCTCGTACACGAGGAGTATTGTCGTAGTGTACTTTGGAGTGATACAAATACAAAAAATGTGCCAAGGCGTCGACTTGTGATTTTTTTGGAAGCGTGGTATCGGCCAGGTAGTCTTTCAGTTCCTGCAAGGCTTTCATGTTGGTGGTGGCATCGCGTTTCTGTCCGATGCGAGGAAATAGAAGCGAGAGATGAGATTCATTTCCCATATAGACTGGTGCCAAGGAGAGTCCTTTTGTGGCTTTTGGAGAGAAAGTCCCGGCTGCGTCATTGGAAGCAGAATCAGAGGGAGTCAATGGGCTGTCGACTTGGGCAAAGGCACCAAAGCCGATAAACTCCGTCGCCTCTCCCTTGTTAAGACGGGCTTTGCGTTTTTCACGTCCCATTCGAGCACGATATTACTTGCACTGTCGAAGTAAACTTGTAGTATTAGGCAACAGAATCAACGCCTGATAACAAAAGTCAAAATCGGTACAAGTACTTGTATTGAAATACGAAGGGCAAGCCACGACCACGGAAATGGGATTGATGGATGACAGAAACTTGACCACCACGGCGAACGATGCCGAAGCGCAATCAGTGCGTGACTGACGTTGATCGTGCCATGTATCAATCGATTCGGATGAATCATAAATTTCATGATGTCATTGGCAAGCGAGGGAAAGGTGACACAATTCATGTCATTCAATGTCAGCTTGTCACCTCGTTCCTTTTACCACTTTGACGCGATGAGCAAGCGCATGGTCGACACATTCTTCCCTGCCTGTCTTGATCATATCAATGGCAGGCGTTTTCTTTCTTTTCTCTATCACGATGTTATACTCCCAGAAGCCGTTGCAGAGCAGTGTCCTGAATACATCTGGAATACCGGTATCAACGGGCTCGAACAATGGAACATTCGTCAGCCATCCTTATTGATGGCTGCTCTGTGGGGTATGGTGATTGGAATGACTGGGTTTTGGCAACTACAATCTACAAAATTCCTATGGGCGATTGCCTTGTTGACCTTTGGCTTGATGAATGTCAGTGCCATCTTTGTACATTGCCTTTGGCCAGCTCCCCGTATTGATTATCCTACCGACTATCCTTTTCTTTGGGTAGTTGATACCTACATGACTGGTGTATCTGGTTCCTGTCTCCTCATGGCCAGCTTGCAAGAGTTGCATGACCGCTGGGTAGTGGCATCATTGTCATCATCATCTACCACAAAATCACGCAACCCTGGTGCCCATGCCCTGGTCACACCAGAAATCGTCTTCCAAACGACTATATTTATTCAACTGATTGGATTTGGCTGTATAGCCTGGTTCGTCCTTGACCCCATCCCTTCACTAGCGGCGTCATCACATCCTCTAGAGCTCTGGTATCTTGTTCCACCCATGTTGGCTGGTGGACCCGTACTACTTGTATTGTTTGAGTATTTCTGGCATTATTTTTGCACCCTCTGTGAATCTGGTTCTTGTGACTCGGTTCCATGCCACAAAACATGGTCCTTGTCCAAAAGTCAAGCCATCTTTGTGTCGGGCATTATTGCAGCCGGGGTATTGGGCATTGGAATGGATCGATTTTGGTGTCCACTACTGGGATATTCCTTGGCCCGAGATTTCTTGTCGGCAAATACCATGGTATTTTTCGGTTGTGATTTGGCCTTTTTGGGTATAGCAGACTTTTTGCTACATTCAACGAAACCCAAACTATCGTGATCAGTCGAAAACACCCATGTCATGGACACGTCCAACAATGCTTTCCAAACTGACCCTGTCAATCCAAGATTCAAGGGATACTTGCTTGATTGGACAATCCATGATAGATCCTGTTGCCTGAGGACAACCGATATTATCCACGTGAAAGCGGATGAAAGGTTGGTCATAAAAGCCAAAGCAATCTTGAAAACCGCCAAGAAAACCTCCCGTTTGCAGTATTCTCAAATGACCCGGGAAAGAATCATTCTGCAGCAC
This sequence comes from Nitzschia palea, assembly GCA_019593585.1. NCBI lineage: Eukaryota > Bacillariophyta > Bacillariophyceae > Bacillariales > Bacillariaceae > Nitzschia > Nitzschia palea. The sequence goes on along the minus strand of SWEM01000052.1, from coordinate 1,562 downwards.
GAGTTGCGTCTACCAGATTTGGAAATTCGCTGACAGTAGTATTGAGTAAGAGTTTTTCTAATGCTATTTTATTGATGAGGATCTTCCATGTAGCAGGGACAATTTCCTTTCTTTCATAATATAATGCTTCACGGTCAAAGATTGGGAGTATCTATTTTGTTGTCATCTGAAGGTTGAGTTTGGAAGTTGTAATAGACAAATTGGTGCCAGGTACAAGTACCCGTGTGGACGAATCCTCAAAACCGGCATTTACCTGCCATTTTGTGAATCGTGTATTGAAGTGAATCGAGAAAGATCCCAAATGCGAAGTGGAAGTGGAACAAACCATTCCACACTCATTGGCAATTGGCAACGACACCGTCAAAGGCAATCCTGTACTACACTGTTGATTTCTGACACTTGACACTTGACATGATTCGCTCCCTTTATTCTTCTTTACTGCTCGTCTCATTGACATATGCCTACAGTCCTGAGATCTTTCCTGGGTTGTCCCAAGCAAGAGCACAGATAGCTTCACAAAGCCGTACGGTTGGAAGCGTGGCTGCTTCTGCTGCCTTGGCTGTCTTGTTGACTACTAGTGAGCCAGCTTGGGCTACAAGTTCAACGGCAGCCCAAATTCATTTGAATGAAATTCCTCCAACTACCATTTCCGTTCAAATTGGAGATTTGCCAGTCGTTGGAAAGCTCTTGTCGGGCACATACACCAAAGTCGATGGTCCTTCTTCGAACAAGGGTTCTTCCGCTGCAATTCTGATCCAGAGTCCCTCTGACAAACTTGGTGCTATCAAGAATGCAGCCACGGGGGGTCATTTGGAATTTGATGTGGATGGCCTAGTAGCAACCCACCTCAATGTTGATGTTGCTGCAAGCCGGGCTGGAGAAGCAACGATTCGAGTGTCATCTCCCTTGATTCCTGCACTTCCATTCAAAAATGGGGCTAGTGGATTTGCTGGAAGTGCAACCGGCAGTGCGGGCCCGAGTAAGACTGCCGCCAGGATTTCATTGACAAGTCTCCCTCCCTCCGCGATTGACGTGGAGATTGGAGATTTACCAGTGATTGGTAATCTCCTCTCTGGAGTCTATACCAAGGTAGATTCCATTCCAGCTGGCACAAATGCTGCGATTACTATTGAATCTCCAAAAGACAAACTCGGCGCAATCAAGTCCGTTGCCACTGGTGGACATTTGGAATTTGATGTCGATGGAGTCCTTGCCACCCACCTAGATATTGACATTGCTGCTGACAACGCAGGCGTGGCGACCATTCGAGTCAAGTCCCCACTTATTCCCGCTCTTCCTTTCAAGAACAGTGCCAGTCTTTAATTGATTGGACAGCTGAAGAGGGCATCGAAAGTCGAAGCCTTCTTCGGTTATCCTAAACTTGAACCTACACCACATAATCATGCCCAAGCGTTCACTGAAACCCAAAATCTACTTGCCGACATTACTGCTATCAAACAAAACCGATGTCCGAACACCTTGGTGCGACGAGCGAAAGAAGAAATTCCAAAAATACACGACAATACATTTGAAAATCTAGATGCCATTGTAATTAGACGCAA
>SWEM01000529.1:0-21497 GCA_019593585.1 Nitzschia palea | reverse complement strand
ACATAGCTAACTACCACCTTTTACCACCTTTTAGCATGTACGAAATACTGCCGATAGTAAAAATGACGCACATGACATGGGTATTGCACCGGGACTGATGTTTTTGGCCAGTGAAGCCGATTCTGGGATTGGCTTGACAAAAGTGAATGTAAAAATGGTTCCGGACGGGTTCGTCATCGCCATCCCTACGAACACACCTGGGGGCACGGTCTCGGGCTCGGACAAGAAAGTCACGAGCGGAGATGCGAATTCCGTAGGATCGTTAACCGTTTCATAACGTACATAGCAACGCTTCTTATTTGCGACTAATAAATGGACACGCGCTTGGCACGTGGTCAGAGGTAACTTCTGGCAATAATCGAACAGTTGAATCCCAGCAACTATGCATCGAAGTGTGAAGATGAGAACGACACCCGTCGGAAAGAACACGTTGAATCTACCAATGAGGGACAGGATTCGAGAAATACTTATTGGGCTTTTTAACAACCGTGGTAAAAAGGGTCACACACAGCAATTATAAATGGCCAATCTTGCCAGGTCGTTGTCGGTACCAAAGGTACGTAAAATTGCGTAGCCGAGTGGGAATGGCGTGTGATGATCGTGAGGAACCGTGATTGTAGCGACATGTGGGATGCAACTGTGGACGGATATCCGCGTGAAAAAAATATACACAGAAAATTGCATTGACTGCGTGGTTTTCACCTGTGACCGAAGTGGGTCTCAACTTGGCTATTGTCCCTGTACTTCTTATTACACTTGGACTGTTACAATACTAACTGATCACATTCACATCAGCAAGGTTGTAGCAGAGACGACACGATTAACACTGTACAAGAGCAAGGATAGAAGATCACGATGAGTGTCGATGTACCACTAATAGGGAAAGTCCCTACCCCTGTGGAAGATGAGAGAGAAGCGATAATGAGTCTTTTGGGACTTCACTCTGGGTCTGCCACTGGCAATTCCACTGAAAGTCGTTCAAGTTCCCAGGAAGGGGATGATGCTGAAGAATCCGAGGAGAGCGATGAAGAGGAAAGCGAGACCGGAGTGGCCTCGCCAATCCTGAAAAGGCACGTAGACTATTCCTCTAGTGAAGATGAGAAACCGAGGCATCGAAATGCAAGTACCAGTACTGGTATACCAGTATCCAGTCACCTGAACTTTTCAAGTAGAAGCAACATGGGCGTGCCATTGCGGCGAATAGGCAAAAAGCGAAAGCATCACTCCAGTGTCGATGGACAGTTTGAAGATGCTCGAGAGGGTTATTTGCCCTCAAGTCCAGGTCCAGTGATGACCCCATCACAGTCAAGCAATTACCCGGACCGTTCTGTGGCTCCACCACCCCCACACTTGATCCAACAAACCTCCAATGAGTTTGGAACGCATGCACAGAAGTCTGCGGAACTCGCTCGCCAAGCAGCACTTGCCTATCAACACCGGGCCATGATAGCAGAGACCAACGGACTCTACCCACCACCCCGTATTCCTGCAATGATGCCAAGCTCCAATATGGCCGACATATATGAGCGCCGTTTCCATGTGGAGGCGATGATGGCGTTTCAGGCCAAGATGCACTTTGCACGACAGGCAGGTCCTCCAGGGATTCCTCCTCCAATCACGGGAATCCATGGTGCCCCGGCATACGGTTCAGCCGCGTTACCTCGAAGAGGTGGATCATCGTTGGGTGGACCTCCCCCGCTCTCGCGACCTGACACTTCCAGAGGCCATGATACAGACGAGGATGATTCGATGAAGGTTGGCTTTGCCATGCGTCCTCCCCCCTCGCCACAGGCCAATCGAGTGGAATCCGAAGATGAGGATGATGACCCCTACAAACGAGAAGCACCTCCCAACAACCACAACCCACACAAAAAGCCGAGGACTACCATTCCATTTTCGACGAAGGAGCGCTATGAACGATATACTCCTCCGCCATCTTGGGGAAAACTTATCAAAGTGCCGAAAATGCCCCCTGTTCCCGGCGACGAGAAGGTCAAGAAACCAATCACGGAAATTCATGAGAACGATGTTCTGTTGGGTCGGGGAGGCCTTACCAATACCAATCCAGGAAACATCAAGTTTCGAAAGTTAGTTAGTAAATACCGTGTCCATTATTGTACGGCACCCAAGGGAGATAAAGGTGCCTTGGCACGATACTTGTGCAATTATGTTCGTGCCATGAATGGTCGATTTTTATCAAAAGCTCCGGATGACCCGTCCTGGTATGAAGTTGGTGATGAAAAGGCCGTCTCCAAGTGCGGCCAAGCACTTCGAGAGGGTACAGCCGAGTTCAACAGGAAAGAGACGGAATCATTTGGAACCAATATATGACAAGAAATACACAATCTACTTTGTTAACTGTAAAATCCATAGAATCGCTATTGTTTGTGAGACAATACATGGACTTGCAGTAGTTATTGTACTCTACTTCGGTAGTTCGAATCTTGTGTGCACGTACCTGGTAATCCCAATTATATAATCTTTGCTATTCGACGTGACGATCTGGTCATCCCTCAATCGGGTATAGCTGTGTTCCCTCGTTATTTTTTACTAAAGTTAGTATATGGTACTATGGCGAATACTCCAACCAGTAACCATTCGCTATCCTGCGGAGAGACCAGTTTTGGTTAGGGATTTGGCGTGTCGCACCTATGTAGAGGTCCTCACCACCAAGTATTCGCCTACCTATCAATTACATGGGGATCACTCACTCCATTTTGAAATTTTTTGTGGCGGGATTTGTGTCGTATGTGACGGCATAAATTTGACTGATGTTGGGCCAGTCTTGTAAGCTTTACGCTCGGTTCCTTTTTAATCCCCTGGGCACAAACCAACCACGCACCGGCAGAGTAGCATTTTCCTATACAAACAAGTTCCAAAACTTTGAGAGATTTGCACCGCTACTCCAGGCAAAACAAGTGGTTGTTGGATAGAATTATATTACTGTTAGTCGAACGAACGAATACTTGTGAGAACGAACAGTAAAATACCAAATGGAGGACAGCTACGATGATATTCCACCGGAATTCTTAGCCTCCAACTATGCGACAGTGGCTCCGAGATCCGTTTCTTCTGACTCTCATTTTTCCTTTCCTAACCCACAAGTGATGCAACCGGCCAGCCAAAACTACCGACGAAGCCCCAAGAGCAGTCCCACTTGTACCGACTCTACAGGAATAAGTACTGGCCATTGCTCAGGTATGGATGTGGAATCGGGATGGCCCTCGCCCGCAACCCAACCTGGAGCGTACATGATCCCAATGCGGGCCGTGGGTGCTCGACCCGGCTGGGCAAGCAACAATAACCCCAATCGAAGGTCTTGGAACCGTAGACTTCCCTCTTTTATGCAATCCTTTCGTGCTCGCAATACTACCACTCTTCCACCTGAAATGCAAGATGTGCCGACTCATCGCGTTCAGATGCATGAGGTTGCAGTTGTTCAAGATGCCACTGTTGTTCGTCAAAATGCACCGGTGGTTCTTCAAGATACAGCTCCTGTTCCAGACAATGACGACATGATTATTGATTCCAAGGACGAGGCAGAGTGTGGTGGCAAATTAACGTGGGCCCACGTTGCCGTCTTGGGACTTATTTTTAGTGCGATTATCGCAGCAATTGTCTGGTTTCTGGTGGCCAGGAATGATGCTCAAACTTCTCAAAATCAATTTGCCAACGGCACTCAAGCCCATGATCAACTTGGATCCGGTCAACCGTTTGATTCCTCGTCGTCCGAGTTTCTCGCTGCCAAAGCGGCATACATGCCATTGGTACTGACCGTCTCCACAGAAGACGATTTTAATGATGCTTCATCATCACAATCCAAGGCCTTGATTTGGCTTGCTGCATCAGCACCACTTGATCCCGAAACCAATCAGCCTCCCTTTTCTGACTCGAGGCTTTTGACACGATATTCTTTGGCAGTTTTGTACTACATCACCAACGGTGACAAATGGCAAAACTCACTCGGCTTTTTGGGCACTCAGAGCCATGAATGCGATTGGAACATTGCCTTGCAACTCGAGGAAACTTTGGAGATTGATGGGTACGTCGTAGACAAGCAAGGTGTTCTTTGCAAAGGCAACAAAGACGACGTTGATTCGGAACGGATTGTGCAAATTTTGAATTTGGGTACGTAAACAACTGACCGTGTTGTGGAGAACGACTATACACTACCTTATTGTCAAGTCCTTATTGCTCAACAACGCCTTTTTCCTTGCACGTATCAGGCAACAACAGTCTCAGAGGTGAATTCCCAGATTCCGAGATGAATGGCTTGGAAGGTCTTAAAGTGGGTATTTTCACCAACAACACCATATCTGGCAGCTTACCGACGCAATGGAAACCGAAATCATTGGTCCACCTCGATTTTTCGTACAACCAATTTTCATCCACCATTCCCTCCAGGCTATGGACTCATTCATCGAAACTTGCCAATCTCCTTTTGAGTGACAACCAATTGCACGGGACACTTGCATCCGAGGTAGGGCAAGCAACTAATCTGAGAGTTCTTGCTCTGGACAATAACGGCTTGGAGGGAAGTCTCCCCACTGGATTGAGTCAACTTACAAAGTTGGAGGAGCTTGTTTTGGAACAGAATAAATTCACCAGTCAACTCCCATCTGGGATTGGTCGTTTGACATCTCTTGCCAGACTTAACTTGAATCACAATACATTCACAGGAGACTTCCCGTGGCAAGACTTTGGCAACCGAGAGAGTTGCACCTTGACGGATCTCAATTTAGGATCGAATTCCTTTGTAGGTAGTATTCCATGGGATATTCTGAGCACAAACACTCAAGTTGGATGGACTTGCCTGGAAAAGTTGGTTCTCAAGTCCTCTGGGTTTAGTGCGGAAACGTTACCCGATACTGCCTTTGATAATTGGGTGAACACCATGACGAAATTAGATTTGAGTGATTCATTGCTGCGTGGATCTATACCAACAACTATCTCTGCTTTATCAAAGCTGGAGTCTCTGGATTTGGGTACCAATGGGTTGACCGGTACCTTTCCCGTTGCAATTACTGGATTGGAAAATCTGCGCTTCCTTAACCTTTACTTCAATTCGCTAGAGGGTCCAATCCCTAGCGAGCTCGGCACCATGTCAAACTTACTGAAGATTGACATAATGGGAAATCGATTTAACAAGACGATTCCAGAATCCTTGGGTAATTTGAGTTCATTGGAGATCCTTCATTTACGACAAAACGAACTAACAGGAACAGTACCAGCATCGCTTTCCAACTTGAAGAACTTGACTATTTTGACAGTTTCGATAAATAGTTTGCAAGGCACTATGGAAGAGTTCTGCAATTCCGGCCAACAATTCCTAGACTTGTCGTCGGATTGTGTCACCGAGGTTACATGCAGTTGTTGCATGACGTGCCTAAGATAAAAAAGTCATTGTTGAGCGACCAACAATGGTAACAAAGGTACACGGGATACAAAAAAACGCTACCAGGTCAAAGTGTGAACGAAGATTCTGTCCGATACAAGACACAAGTTGGTGGCAGGGACCTTGACAAGAATCTATTGTCTTGACAACACGAGCCTTGTGCTTGCAATTCTACATATATATACTATTAGTTTGTACAATTTTCTCACCACATGGCGCTTTTATCTTTTATCATCAGGTACCGGTAGTAGAACCCGGGTACTAATGTAGTGGCTATCGGTATCACGTCATGAAAACCGTTCAAAACATTTATTACGGTTAACCGACAACGGCCAAACCACGGGTAGAAAACATGAGCCGCATTGCCAACATCACATCCCGCCCGATAATGGATGAAACGAGTTTATTACTACTGGCAGTGTCAGCACCACATCAACCGACTTTCTTGAAACCTGGTGCAACTCTAACTGTAAAATTCAACCACATCCAATAATTTCGTGTTTGTGTTTTGTGATTCCAGTGTCAGACATTGCAAGATGAGGAGCAGCAACTACTCACATTCCTTGTCCATGCCACGATCAAACGTGTCCAAGATTGTATGGCTGATGCTTCTATGTATTTCACTGTGCCATGCTGCCTACGTGGTAAAAGTCCCTGCCAAAGATGAAGAATGTTTCTTTGTTTCGGCACCGAAATCTGCAGGGACCTTTTTTGGTAACTACGACTTTCTCGATGATTCCCGAGTGGTGGACGCTGTATCCGTGGTGATTATGGACGCCAGTAACCATCGTATCTTGCATCGGAGTCGGCGTGGATCGAATGAAGGAAGTTTCAAGGTCGAAGTCAAGTCGGGTCAGAAACTCCATCTATGTATCCAAAATGGAATATGGAGTGTGGGGAATCGCAAAACACCGCAGAGTCGACCCCATGATGGCAAGGAACGAACGGTGGGATTGACCTTTTCCTTTGAAGAAAAAAATCCCGCCACCGAATTGGTCAATCAAAGTGGGAGACTAGTGTCGGCCACCCAAGGACTCTTTCGTGAGCTAGGTCGTCTCAAGGATCATTATAGCTACATGCGGGCTCGAGAGGCCATGCATCGCGAAACGGTCGAAGAAACGTTTTCTAGATTGTTGCATTGGTCCCTTCTCGAGGGTGCCACTGTCATTGTTGTGGCGCTGGGACAGATTGTCTACTTTCGGCGGTTTTTAGAACAAAGACGCTATATCTAGCTAATTTAGTACTTTGATGATATAAAACTTTTTGCCAATGATGATGTTCCATCATACGGTAGCAGTTGCTGTGCAATCAGCGACAGTTTTCTTTTAGAGATGAATGTGAAGTAGAGACATAGTATCATGCATGTTCTACAACATTGACCCTCCAGCCATGGACGAGCATTCTCTTCCTGAATCAATTTGGTTGCAAGTAGGTCCAACTAGGAAATTCCTCAAGATTGTACTTTACACAGTGTAGCTATAAAGGTCATCAACGAGTGTCGGACTTGGCCATGCAAAGTTACTACTTTCATCTCGTCTCGTCAACTGACCGATGTCAATTTATAGGGGATGATGCAATCCGGCAGAGTTAGTTTTGTATTCAGATACCGAATCTCTTTTATACTACGAGTACCTAATAAACTAACAAAGCCAACTCAGATTAATAGAAACCCATAACCTATACGCATATGTGGGCCATCGTCGACAAAAATGGATTGATGCCATTGTTTTCTACGTTGTCAATGGACCCCTGGAAGCTATCATTCAAGTTTCGTCGCAATAATACGGAATATAGATAGTCATGAGAATATCATTGACACTTGCGGTTACTCTCATGACTTCATCGTTCAAACTTTTTGGGAGAAGAAATTGGCCGGCAACCACCATTGTCGACGCCTTTACTGGTCTAGCAGTGAATAGCTGTCGTTCCTCTATTTCACCAAATTGGCAGAGACACACCAGTCTTGGATCGATACATTCTTCCCATCTTTTTTCGTCATTGATTCAAGGAGAAATACAGGACAACAAGCCATTGGCTCCTCGAAAATTTGTGGACAAGCCATTTCAGGTACGGGAAAATGTTCTGTGTGCTTGGATGGTTGATGTTTCAATCGGTTCTATTTTTTTTTCTCATGGCTTTGTGTGTGTGTGTGTTCTAGTATCATGAAGAGTTGACTATTCGGATAGACTCGTTAACAAACATGGGATGGGGAATCGGACGAGTATCTGTGGACCCGGCACGCATGCGACGAGAATTTGCTTCTGGCAAAAACGCGACTATGGAATCGGAAGCAGAAGCAGATGAACGACTGTGGGTTGTAATGGTCCCACATGTAATAGTTGGGGAATTGGTCAAGGTTCGTATCTTTCGGAATCAACGGTCGTATTCAGAGGCGGATCTAGTGGAAATAGTAGAACAAAGTCCCCATCGCGTCGAACCGAAATGTGGCCTGGCCGGCATTTGTGGGGGATGTCAATATCAACACATGTCGATCGAGGCCCAACGCGAATGGAAGACGAGGCATGTAGAAGAAGTGCTACTGCAGCAGAAAATTAATGGGTACACCACTGCGGATGACTTGAAGGTAATACCAACACTGGGGACCCAGGAAGTCTATCACTATCGGAGTAAACTGACTCCTCACTACAATGCCCCCCGGGAGGTCGGTGTTGATACCTATGAGATGGAAGCTATTGGCTTTCAACAATCTTCGAATCGAAATTTGGTAGATGTCGCAGAATGCCCCATAGCTACGGAACCCATCAATGACAAGTACAAAACGGTTCGGGCGCAACTTTTGGAAAAGGCCCAACAAGGGCTGCTCAACAAAAAAAGAGTAAAAAGCGAGGAAGTCGAGGTGGTGCACTAGGAGCCACACTTTTATTTCGCCAAGCTGACAATGATCCATTAACCGGGGAACCCATAGTCGTCACTGACCACAATGAATACATGATTACTTCGGTCAAGGACCTCAAATTTCGCTACCTTGCCGGCAATTTTTTTCAGAATAACAACTTTGTCTTGCCACTCATGGTGGATGCAGTACTTGATGCTGCCACCAAGCCTCTATCCAATGGAAATGATGATGATGATGCTGCTGCTGCTCCGTCGTTCCTAATTGATTGTTATTGCGGATCGGGACTATTTGCCTTGAGCGCAGCACGCAAGTTCGAAGTCTGTGTCGGCATTGAAGTCAATGACAGGGCGGTAGAGGAAGCCACTGCCAATGCCCAATTGAATGGAATATCCAACTGTCGATTTGTGGCTGCCAGTGCCGAGGCAATTTTTCAAAGTCCACAAACCCTTGAAGGAATTCCTGGCTGGGAAGACACGACGGTCCAGGATTTTCCTCGCGACCTTACAGTAGTGGTCTTGGACCCCCCGCGCAAGGGTTGCTCGGAAGAGTTTCTAGAACAACTGTACGAGTATAGTCCCCAACGGATAGTATACATGAGTTGTGGTCCAGCCACCCAAGCCCGAGATGCCAAGGGAATTGTGGAAATTGGGGGGTACAAAATCGTATCGACTCTGCCCTTTGATTTATTCCCACAGACCAAACATATCGAATGTCTCATGGTATTTGAGAAACAACCTAAATAAAATAATAAAATATCATTGCAATTGGCTCAGTTGTGTCCCAGTCTGATCCACTAGCATGGATCATGCTTGGTAAGTGCTACTAACGTGACAGATCTAGCCTGACTCGTTGTCAAAGAATATAAAAAGCATTGACAAGAGAATCTATATAAAAAAAGCACTCCACTACTGCTACTACTAGACGTAGGTTTGAAAGTTGGATCCAATATCTGTCAGCGCCACTTCTTGGTCGGGTCCAAAAATGTAGTGCGTGGGCTTGTGAGCGCCACCACTTCGCAACAATTCCGAGGCAATGTGCATCATGTCAATTTCCGTCTTGTCCGATGCGGCCAAGAAGAATTGAATCCCATTGAGTGCACCAATCACTTCTTCACGTTGGGGACCAACTTTGGCCTTTTTCATGATTCCGACCGAGGGTCCAATCCAGGTAATCATGGCTGATTTACATCGAGTCGAGGTGACGGCCTTGCGATCTTCGGCACCAATTCGTAAGAATCCGAACATGACTTGATCATCTTCAAATTTGGTTGCCAATTCCTTGAGTCCACCCGATCCACTCGCTTTGACACCAATTTTCTTGGCACCATCGGCATAGTGTAGAATCATCCAATTAATGGTACCCTTGGAATCGGCTACCTTGTTCCAAGCCTCCATAATAGCCGGGTCAGTAAGATCTAATTCTCCCATTCTTTAATTCGATTATGACTGATAGAGTGAATATGATAGAGATGTCGAAACAGACAGACTACACTGGTTCGTTCTTGTGACTTTTGTGAGTTAGTCAAACCCGAGGATTTCAACGGTAGGGAAAATTGTGGGCACTTTCGTGTGATCGGTGGATCGATGGATCTTGGGTTTGGTGTGTCGACAAACATCGTGCCTGGGTCATTTGTCATTTCAACAGCGACAGAATCGTACAAGTGGTGACCAAGGGTGTTTACAGTTAGGGGATTGTTTCATCGAAGGATATGTTCCCCCAAAGTTTCCCTAAAGTTATGCGGTCCAGATTTGTCCACGTGGAATATTGGAGAGATTGGTTCGTCGAAGTCGAATAGCAATCACCAGGACCATGGACCATGGTGCAACCGCAACGTGTAAACAAAGCGATGATTCTTCTCGCCACTTTGCCCCTACGAAGTTGAAAAGTTTTATATTATTAAAAACAAAGGACTCGGTTCATCATGATTAAGGATATGATAGACAAGCAAATTATAGAGCTGAAAAAGCTTTGGGCCAATAAGCGACAGCTTTTATTTCAAGTGTTGAATTTGGCAATGATTGTATTTTCCGCACTCATGATATGGAAGGGTCTCATGTTCTTGACCAAGGTATGTTGTACTCTTGCGGCATGAACATTCCATTGGGCATCCGCACTGCCTGTCTGCATGATGCACGCCTCACCAATGATATTCTTCGTTTCTACCGGTACTGTGACTGCAGTCCGAATCACCCGTGGTGGTGGTCTTATCGGGTTCCATGGAACCAGCCTTTCAACGGGGTGATATTTTATTTTTGAACAATGCCGTCCAAGAAGTGGGAGTGGGTGATGTGGTAGTGTTTAAAATCAAGGATCGCGATATTCCCATTGTTCACCGGATTCTCAAGGTCCATCAAAATGCAACGGGTCATGTGGAATTGCTCACCAAGGGAGATAATAATCGAGTCGATGATCGGGGATTGTATGCTCCAGGACAATTGTGGTTGGAACGAGAAGATATTCTAGGCAAGGCAGTGGGAACCTTGCGATATGTGGGCATGGTAACGATTGCTCTCAATGACTATCCCGTATTGAAATATGTCCTCGTCGGAATGATGGGTTTGTTTGTCTTGACCAGCAAAGAAGGATAGTCGTGGGATACAGTTTCCGTTGGAAGAAAAAAAGCAAAACACGGCAAAACCTACACACATCAGTACTATGATTCTATGGGACCAATCGAAAGTATCGCTTGCCTGCCATTAGTCAAGATTCAATCTGTAAACTAGTTCATTTCCATTTCCATGCCAGATTTCTCGAAAGTGCATATCAACAGAGACAAATGGATTTGGCGCGAGGTAACCTTCGTCTAGGTCCATGGCGTATGAAATATATTTCAAGCGACGTATTGTGAATACAAATGCAAGGTGGTCGTGACTTTTTCGTGCCACGCCACTGCTATCAGTAATTGCTGTTGGTGCCTGGGATCATACCCCCAAGAATGATCCTTGGTTGTTTATTATTGTTCCAAGACGAAGCAGCATTGCGTGGTGGTGAGACTCGACGAGTTTCCGGCTGAAAGAGAAGGATTCGACAAAGTCCCAGGCGCAACAAGAGTCTGGCTCCAGGACTCAACAAGGTTGGTGCAGTCTTGCGCAGGCGATCTGCAGATCCGTTGTCTCCAAAGTTCCACATCAACTCGGCTAGATTGGTAGGAGTGGGGAGGGGAAACAATAATTCTTGCAGCAAGGGAGGGATTGGTGTACTACTAGACGAGATAGTAGAAGGATGTCCAATTTCATCATCATCATCATCATCGTGTAGTTGTCGTCGAAATGACGTTTTGGTAGCTAGAGTTTGTAGCAATTCCAAGAGCACGACAGCCAAGCGATCCAAAGAAGAGCATGCTGCTAGACCTGTTGGTGGGAGAGTTCCATGATCGATTTGATGAATCAATGTTGCTAGGACATGCCACCAGCAATCCAATAAATGCTTCTTGTCCGATTGCAAAATAATGGCGTGACACGCCCTTGCCGAGGAGGCGGACGACGAAATGATACTTTTCGCCATCCAATCATGGATGGGTGTCAGATCTGTACCAGTAGTACCGGTAGTCTTGTTGACAATTGGCGGATGTACCACTGTGGTCATGGGCGTCGTCGTGGCGGGATCATGCAATTTCTCCCGGCGTTCTTGTCTCTCCACTTGTAGCAGCTGCAGTAGTATCCAGGCATCCAATTGTTGAACGAGATGACATGCCACCCCTTCCAAAGCGCGCCCTTCTAATTGACCACGACATGCGACTTGTACCATGTGATCCATATGGTCCGGAAAGGGTGTGGGAAGCAACTTGGTGGGAGGTGGGAGTGCCAAGAGTGCGTCCACACGACAACAAGGTCGAAGTTTCTTTCTTGTTTCTTGTCTTCGTTCTTGAAATCGCTTCTTGACAATTGTCATGGCAACAGCCGCTTGGAGCAGCGATTCTTCTTGTCGGGTCAAACATCGAACTGACGAAGATTCAAAGGAAGTGAGGACCCTGGTTTCTGTCATTGTTCTTCTCATTGACCGCTCATTGACAGTGAATGCCATGCATAGAATCTTTTACGCGGGAAGGCCGTGACGGGAGTCATCAATATTTACCGGTACATGGTTCTGTTTGGCGCAAGAAAAATGAGAACCTTCTGACTGATGATGGTCAGACTCTTGTTGAACTTTGCTGTGAAACTTGAGCACAAAAGTAAATGAAGAGTCAAGAACAGGGTGAGAGAATTGATTGACTAAAATCAAAAAAGGACAAATCTAATAGGACGTTTAATGACAGGTGCCAGTGGAAAGAAAGGGAAAAGCTTGGGGGAAAAAACTACAACATCCAATGATCCGTTGGCTTGTTGGTACTTTCGGGAATACCGGCTGTAGGTGCAGCCGTGGGAGGGGGATTGGTCTTGGGCCTCGTCCTACTAGAAAACTTGCCAGATGTTCGTTCTTCCTCCATTCCACCCAAAAGATGAAACCAGTGATCCAATGTATTGTATGTGACGGTGTGCTCAAAACGAGTGGATCGTGACTCGGAAACAGCAGGAGTGACAGAAGAAGAAGAAAGGGAAATCGACGACGACGAACGAGCTGCACTCATGGCGCTTGCCGTACTGTTCCATGACATGTCTTCTTCACCAGAATGAAAGGCAACAACAACAAGAGTCTTTCGATGCATGTGATGATTATGCGAAGGGGTAATGAATGACTCGACCAAGATGACCAAACAGGAAAGCATCACAAATGCCTGCAATCGAGACGTTTGGCTCATCCAGTGGATCAATGACAACGTGGTGTTCGTCATTTGTCGTAGTTACTGCTGGGCAGTGCTGGGCAGACCAACGGAATGCCGCTCTACCACCACTCTCAAGTCACCACTCAAAGGTGACAGTGAAAGTCCAAGTACCTGAATGATGGTTGACAACACAGTCAAAGCTACCTCTCTTTTTCACAGAATTCACGACCTTTTTCTCTTTGCAGAAATTTGAAATTATGGATGGGCGGCGAAGGAAAATGGCATCGTCGGTCGTCGTCGTGTCCTTCAAACATCTGCCGCCCGAGTTCGCACCAATGGTAACGAGACGTTGTGCTGGCTCGGAACATTCCTTATATAACGACATCTCAAATCAGTCAGGTCACGAATCGTCCCCAAGTCCAAGCATTCTGACGTGTCGAAAAAATCCAAAAAGTCCACTCCGACCAACTCCACTACCTTGTACTGGGGCTGGTCCACTCCGCTTTTCTCGTTACACATGATCATTCCCACTCCACATATCTTGCTTGTTGCCCACATCGTATCCCGGTATTGGGTCCAACTTGTTTTTGGATCAACAAGACAGTTTTGTTTGAGTTTATTCTTTTTTGGAGTTGCATGCATTGTTGCTTGAGTCCGCCTGGCATTGACTTGGAGTTCCCAGTGATCCATTTCTTCACACTGAACGTAAAAGTCCCCACGGATTGTTCTTTTACAATCTTGCAAACACATCCTTTGTTGCAAGATCACCATGAGGAGCGCCAGAATTCTTTCTTTCGGACCATCTGTCACAATGGTGGCTTCTGCCATCATTTCTACAAAGTTGCCAAGAGATAATTCGGCTTGGTATCACATCGATTTTGGCACACAACATCCCATTGTTCTTGCCCAATCGTTTTTGGTCTCGATTATTCTATTGGTCGCTGCTATCAAGCTCTTTCAGAGACAAATTGCCAATGTAGCCAATACTAATCAAAATACGAAAAAGGAAACACCAATGATTGTGAAACCAAAATCAGTTCGCAATCTCCAAGTCAAGTTCTTGACGGTCTTTTGGCTTTTACGATTCGCATTCTGGATGGCAGGACCCTATTTTTACGCTGCATTTGCCTCGAAAACAATTGACGGCAAGCCAATGCCAGTCAACACTATTTCGTACATTTCATTAACGGGATATGCTGCCATTGCGTTGTTGGGGCCTCTGGCAGGGAAAATCTCGCAGGCATACGGCAAGCGTATTGCAACAATTGTTGGGATGATGTGTTATGGATTAGGAAGCCTGTCGGTCGCCGCCAATTCGTTGCCTATCCTATTTCTCGGGAGAGCATGTGCAGGTGTCGGGCAAAGCATCTTGAGCAATGCCCCCGAGTCATGGTTCATTGCCGAGATTAATCAAAAGGACAAGGACCCCATTGGGAATTTTCTCGGCGAAACCTTTGGTATCGCCTACTCTCTTGATTCGATTATTGCCATTGCCGCAGGGCAGCTGGCACAATGGGCAGCTGTCAGCCGAGGACCCACGGGGACCCTTTACGGTATTCACCCTGGTTTCTACTCTTGGGATCCATAGGCGTTTTGTTATCTTGGACAGAGAGCCCGACAGTCACTGGCTCAGTAGAAGGTACCAGCACCCGAAGCGATACTTCCATCAAGGATACACTTCGGGTTATAATGGCAGATCCAAAGATTATCTGCTTGGGAATCGTGCAATCCTTATTTGAAGCGGCCATGTACATTTTTGTCATTACTTGGGCTCCACTGATGCAACAGACGATACAGGCCAGTTTTGGGGATTCCGTACCGACACCCTATGGCAAGATCTTTTCGTGCTTCATGGCCGCATGCATGCTTGGTAGCACGCTGTTTACTATAACTATCAAGATGATTCGACTGGAGCGAGTCATGACCATCCTCTTGGCGACAGCCGCATTGGCCTTGGCCTCGTCGTTGTTGTCAATATCAAATAACACAGATCCACAGGCTTTATTTCGCCTATTTTCTTGTTTTTTGGCTTTTGAGGCATGTGTTGGTCTATACTTTCCATCCATTGGGACCATTCGAGCAGCAATTCTTCCAGAGTCTCACCGTTCGGTGATAATGACTCTTTTTGCGGTCCCTCTCAATGCTTTGGTCGTCACGTGTTTTTTGCTACTCGACAAACTTGGTCATGATGGGAGTATGACACTGGCAGCAGGAGCTGTAGTCGTGGCCGCCATGGCCATGTTGTGGTTAGATCGCCAAGCTCAGCTCGACCGCCGAAAGCAGGCCCGAGAACGATTCCAGCAAGCTGCCCACAAAGTCAAGCTTATCAACACCATCTGCACCGAGTTTGCTGCACGATTGGGTGCCAGTGGTCAAATGTACATGGTGGATGGACGGTTTTCTCGTCAAGAGTCCAGGTCTTCATTCGCCAGTCTCAATGCTCCCATGACATAGTACCTTGCCTCTACACGATTTTTCGCTTCATTCGGAAAACGAACCAACCCACACGGAGGAGATACTTCGCAAGACCAACCAGTTATCACAAATATTTGCAAGAAGGATCATCATGAGACAATGGATCCAGTCTTATTTGTGGTTGGTCTTGTTTGGAGGTGTGGAAGGAACTGGGCAAACGGTCGCTTGAGGCTGTTGCATTCCCATGAATTTGCTTCTGGGTACATGACATGCTACCGCCTTTCAAAATTGATTACGATGATGCCTTCTTTAGATCATTGCTTTTGTTGGTCTCAAGTGAAAGTGGAGTGGGACAGGCACTTCCCACTCTCACAACAACAATGAGAATACATAAGACATGATTCCTTGTCCCATGATGACCTTCTAGTAGCAAGATGAGTGGCTGATAACTGGTAGAATACAGCTCCTTCAGGAATGTTCTAAATTTCCTTAGAAGGTAAGGTGGTACCTACTCAAGAAAGAGTTCCACTTTCTGAACTACATACCTCCTATGCTCCTTCGCATTCGGTTTGCTGGGTGTAACTGGTAATGTATCCTATGGATTTCTGGGCCATTCCGCAAAGAGGGTCTTCCTCTGGACATCCACCAAATGCCGGGCAGTTCATCTGGAAATTGACATTTGACATTTACAATTAAGACATGGCTTCTTATCCTGGCGAGCCTGAATTCACGCATATATACTACACATTAATAAATTCGCCGAAAATGCCGGTTACGTCAAGAAATTCGCTTTATGTACTGCCCGGCATGGTGTACCCTGTCGATGTCCAGAGGAACAAGGCAGCCTTGTTGTAAAAGAAGTGCTCCGACTGTCTCTGGGTCATCGTCAGCAAAGCCCTATCATATCGTCATTACTAGGAGACAAAGCACGGACTTACTATGTGGTACCATAAAGCATCATAATTTATACTATATTTTAACGACAAGCCTATTGGTGTATCTTTATCCATAACCTGCAACAGTGTACAAGTTGTCGCTCAATTCACATTGTATACAAGGATGGTTTCGCGACGCCTCGTACTAACAAGGTTCAAATAATTTGTTGTTCTGTGCACTGCCAGTACAGGAAGCCATCACTGATTGGTGGAAAACCAAGTATTACCCGTCAGTCGACTGCAGAGGCCAACTGTGCGGCAGGTACAAGTTACCAGTACCGACTAGGCGAATCTAGATTCTGACTGCGAGAGATCGCTCCTCCAAATCTGATTTTAAGTTAAGCTCACAATTTCTGGAATTCGTTCTATTCAAAAACAAAAACTTAACATGAAGTTTCCCACGATTCTTGCTGCCTCACTCGTCGCTGCTGTATCAGCTCAAGGCGACCAGCAACGACTCCTTGCTACTCTAGCTGAGAAATGGAACTTGACAGACCCAACATTTGCATATGACGCTAATACCTTCAACCTCACATTCCCTGTAACTGACTTTATCAGCACTGGAATGGCCCAATTTTCATTGTGGACTGCTCCCGGCTGTAAGTCCGATGGAGGAACCTCCCTCACAGGAAGTGATGTATGGTCCACCGCACCGTCACTTTTGGAGAATCAAGCTCTCGCTACTGGAACCTCAACAGACAGTGGTGTTTTCACTGGGCGCGATGCCACCATCGTCGCGGCATTTGATCCACAGAAGATTTCTACCTCCGTCATTTACAATGATACATCTGCTGTTACCGGGCAAGCTGGTGCCGAAATCCGTTTCTGCATGCGCTTTGGATTGTGGACAACAACTGCCATGGGTGTGACGACTCCTGTCGAAGTCAACTTTTTGGAGACACTTGTGACATTGACCGTCAACTTGACTGACGGTTTCTCGATTGGTGCCATCAATGTTGCGCCCAAGGACCGTCTTGTTCGAACCGCCAACCAAGCCTACCAAGTTCGGGGATACGAGTGCTCAGCTGGTAGCTTTACCGAAGTGAGCGACGCTCAAAAGAATCTTGCTCGTAACCAGGGTGAAATCATATATGTTTGCGTAACACCAGAACAAGAAGCCATCACCGATGGTATCTTCATGCGATCCATCGATGACTTTGCCTTCACTCGTGGGACTACTATCCGTCAGTCGGCCATCGAGACAAACAAGGCAGCTGGTAACCTGTTGACAACGTACACCCCCACGGAATGCGCAGGAGCGTTGGTGTGCCGTTTCTCCGCCATTTTGTTTGCACAGTTCTATGCCACTGCTGGTACGGTTGATGGACAAGGTACTGCATCCATGCAGTTTGGCAACCAACGTCGTCAGCTTCGGGCTGAGCGCGACTTGCAAGCGGCTGATTCAGCAGGTGCCGCAGAGTTCGACTTGAACTTTGAGGTTGCTCAAGGCGGACCCCAAAGCGAATCTGGAGCTAGTTCCATGGGCGTGGCTGTTTCTTTGGCAACAGTTGCTGCGATGGCAGCCTTGTTGTAAAAGAAGTGCGCCGACTGTCTCTGGGTCATCTTCAGCAAAGCCCTATGTCGTCATTAGACAAAGCACGGACTTAGTACTAACTGTGTATCTTCATAAATGCATAATTTATACTATTTTAACGACAATCCAATGGTATATCTGCGATGGTAAACAGTCATAACTGCAGGTAGTTCCATGGGTGCGGCTGTTTCTTTGGCTACATTGTTGCGATGACTGCCTTGCTGTAGAATGAAAGTGATTTATGACAATAAAGAATTGTAGCTGAGATCATTTTCGTGGAAGTGCAAAAAGCTGCATCGTGGGCTGTTCGTTCAAATAGAAGGTATAGGCAGTCACTTTCCGTCTCATTACACATAGAATTCAAGGAACCACTCTATTTCTGTATAAAATAGTTGAATATTTGTTGTTAGTATATTAGTGTGGGTTTGTCTGCAAGGGTACACGTACTCGTGGTCAAAATGAGTATGCAAATTTCAAATTTCGCTGCGAGTTACATGGTACAGTTAGATTACGGGTAACTTGTGTGTTGTTTGTACTGATTTTTGTAGATATACCAGGTACAAGGTACATGCAACAAGGTGGATCGATTTTGGGCTTCGCTCCATCAACCAAGTGACACCCTCAAGCAAATACTTAGCAACAAATAACAGTGTTGGGAGTTCCTATATTATGGGGTCAACTCCGTGCATTCGAGTCAATGAATGATCTTGAAGGTAACAATGAGACAATTGATGAGGAGCCGCTCCCTCCTACCGGTGTGACAGTGGATGCAGCGATCCCGCCTGAAATATTCGCTGATAGTGAAGAGGATGAATTCGTGGACTGCGAGCAATGCGATCGATCCGTGGACTGCGAGCAATTTGAGATATCCCCTCATGATGATGATTCACGCTCAAGAGATTCATGCGAGAAAATAGAGGTTGCTCTCGAGACAAAGGAGGACAGCGGTCGAGACGACTTCGGCCAGGTACGGTTCATTGACCACTTTTCCCTAGGAAATCCCTCCAGTACTGTTCGATTTAGGAACAAGCAGGTTGTGGTTTACGGACTCGACAATGACGATGAGTTGGTCTTGGAGACGTCGACGGACCACAAAGACCGTTCGGGGGAAAGAATTGTCACGGTCAAGCGGTATCGAACTGGCACGGCAGGGATGCGCTTTCTCCGTTCCATCTACACGCTAGTGACCATGCTCGTCCTGGGGTTTCTGGTGGTGTTTTGCTTTCAAATTATTTTGTTCTTGTTCCTCAACATGGCCGCCGGTGGAAGTGAAGGCAATATAGGAAGCACGAACGGAGGTCTCCACGTCTTTGGAGTGATTGCAAGTGTACCACTTCACTTGTATGCCATGGCAAGTATCTTGGCGATGGGTTTGGCAGTCGTTCAAGATACTTGGAGCGGGAACCCTCTGTTTCAACAGCTGTTGGGATTTTCCAATGACGTTCTCATGGAGTTTATCTGCGTGCTCATATTTCTCTTCATACCAGGCACCACTGCAGCCATTACTTTGATGGCATCGATGGATGACTGGTGGGATGTGACAGCATTTACTTGGGTTATTTGTGTCCTCCTTTTTATGGTCGTATTTTCATTTTTTGTTGTCATCAATGAGGTTCGAATCTGCATGTTGTTGATACAGATGGATCATCCAGAGGCCACGACCGGGCAGATAATCCGTCGAGCAATCTTGATCACACAGACAATGTTCTACTCGGGAAAAACTCGGTATCACTACCTACAAAAGGGTGATGAGGAACCTATCATCATCAAGTCGCAAACATCGATATATTCGAAGATGACGATATCGAGACTTTGCGGCAAAGCCTGTTTCTCTCCTCTCGATCCGCCAGTCCGTGAATTTTCAGCAGACGAAGTTCGGTGCGTAATCCTCCTCTTGACTTCACCCTGTTGTGAGCATATTTCTCACTTTTAACGATACATGTATTTCGTTTGATAGTGATGTGGTTCCATTCTATACTGCAGGAAATTGGTCTCTTGAACGCATGTTTTGCCGAAATCCCAAAAAGGCAGCTGTTTTTGTCCAGCAGGGACCAGGGGCCCTTCGGAAAGGCCAGTTACGAGGATCAGTTGCCTTTTCAATCCTGGGATCCCTACTTGTGGTGCTGCTTTTGGTAGGAGTATTGGTATGGTATGATGCGCCTATTCTATTTATCATACTTTTCCCGCTCTTGCTCTTTGTCATATTTTTGCTTCCTGTCATTCTCTCCGCGACTCTTCTTTCCCGGACGTTAAACACACCCAGCGGAAGCAGTGCGTCCGCAAACGACCCTCAACACGAGAAAGCATCTAATAACGGCGCCATCTTTCAAGTGTTGGAACGAACCAGAATTGCGGAACCCACACAGAACTTTTGTTGGCTAATGTTTGGCTTTGGTGTTGGTATGGGTTTCATTTGGCCGATGATCAGTTTCCTGGTGTACGAAGAGTATACTACTGCTTTCTTCTTCATCATTCTTGGAGCCTTTTCTCTTCCTCGACTTTACTTGAGTCCAGTTCCCATTCTACGAAATTCAGGTCCGTTGAATAACATTCCCTTTTCTCCACGTAATAGCGCAAAACGCCCGACTTCCAACGACGATATGGATCCGCAGTCAGCTGAGGCATCAATACTACGAAGAAAGGCAAAATTGTCGGCTCTCGTTGGAAAAGTCAATAATCGAGCCTTTGTAAGGAGGTGGATGTATTTTTTCGGCTCGTTAATGGTGCTTGTTGGTCTCTTCTCCCTTCGTGCTTTCCAAGAAGAAAATCAAGCATTCGATTACAAAGTAAAAGTGGAAGAAGGGGAACCATTTTTTGCAGCAGATTTCTACTACCCACCATCGCCCAAACTCCCGTACCCTACCTGCAAGATTGCCAAGCACTTTTCATTGTTGGAGGCGGACCAAGAATCAAATCTCCTCGATATTGCTTATCTGGCAGCCATGGGATTTGCTGGTCCCAACGAAACTGGCCGACTACTACGTGCTTGGTTTGGGGAAGATGAGGTCGTGGATGACTATAAATTTGTTCAAGAATATCGCGAACTCATCGGGCGAACTACTGGAGTTTCTTTCAAATTGTTTTCGTTTCCCAAGAATCCGGGAGTGGGCTTGATGAGTATTCGGGGAAGTGAGACGCTCTTGGATTGGGTAGTCGACGTGCAGCTTTGGCTAGGAGCGGCGTTATCGCAAATGATCCGTTCGATTATCCCTCTGGGTTGGATGTGGACACCAGTCCTGGACGAACTGGTTGCCATGGCGAATTCGGTGGAGAGCGACAATTTAAAAAAGGTGTCTTACTACACAACTACAACAAAATTTATTAATGACCTGCTATCTGGAGAGTATGGTGACGGAAAGTACACTACCCTTCGCGTCACAGGTGCAAGTTTAGGTGGCGGGTTGGCAATTATTACCGGAGCTCAAACGAATACAACCACGGTTGCAATTTCGGGGCTAAATGCCATGATCTCACGCAAGACTTTCACGCCCCCGCTTACAGAAGAGGCACTAAATACTCATGTATTCAATGTCATTCCGGACCGCGACCCCATCGCCGCCGTCGACGATCCAGGTCGCCTTTTCCAACGTACAGAATGTCGTGCCCCCATGAACTCGTTCTTTGGGTGCCATTCCATGTGGAGATCTATTTGCGAGATA